>JANSTX010054721.1:0-10776 GCA_027564355.1 Penthetria funebris | reverse complement strand
TTTATATTTTTTTAAAAATTATATTTAATTATATTTTATACATATATCTAAATATAATTCTATATTTTTAAACTATCTTATATAAAGCATATATAGCATGTAACTAATCCCAATCCCCAATATACATTGTCCTTGGAGGTGGTATATAACCTCTTGTTGGAAGTGGAATTCGCCCATATATGTGGTTGTATGGTGATTCAACCATATCAGAATCTGAAAAATTCCCTTATTTTTATTTAACAACAAACAACAACAAAATAATTTGTTAAATTTTATAGATACTTTCTTCAAAAATGGCTACACATTTGTACTATACAACTGTAATCTGTAACTAATATTGTGTCTGCTCCCTATAATTGTCACTAAATGTTTTTAATAATTCTTAAAGAATATTTTTTTTTTTTTAAATACAGTCTTTTATAGTAAGTATACAATCAATTAAACAGTAATTGTGTATTAATTAAAATTTAAGTCTCATATACGAGTATCTAATAATTATAATAAAATGCAGTAATTTTTATGTTTAAATTTTTGATTTACTGTAGGCTTTATATAATAACAATATAATATTTTAATTAAAATAAATTAAAGGTTGCATTAAAATTCATAATTATGTATTCAATAAATTAATAGATTAAGGTCACTAAGTTAATTTTTAAGCTTCCTACATAAATATATATGTAACATTGCCATCATATATATAATTTTTTTTAAAAATTCATCAGCATTGACTATACGCGTAAAGCTAACATAATTAACATAATAATTTAGAAAACTTTTTAAATAAAATCTATAAATTAGAGTGAACTGGATAGGATATACTAATAAACTCCAATATTTTCGCTGCTTCATATCGACATTTCTTACAATTATTGTACAAACAGAAAGTTTCAAAAATGATTTAAGTTGAACTCATAAGTTTTTAGTTAAGATATACACCATATAACTTAATTGATCAAGAACATGTAGTCAGAATTCAAATCAATTAGTTTTATTCACATGTGAAATATTCATGTATATAGATAAGCAAATTAAACATCCCTTCGATACATTACTTTGTAAATTTTGAATTTTTTTTTCCCTACAATAAACTGGTGTTTGAGCTAAAATAATTGCTTTTCTATAGTTTTCAATATTACACAATAATTTTTAAATGTACCGTGTTCATTTGTCGAATTCTCGTAAATATTTCAGATTTTAAATGTGCTTAATTTGAGACACTAATAAAAATCATCATTAATCAGTTCATTTGGCATTCCACTACACAAACGTGGACTGTTTGGCAAACACAGTGAAAAATGTAGAAAAAATAGATCTCTAAGACATAATAATTGAAAAACGAATATAATAAGTTCAAAAAAAACTGATCACTTGGAAATATTCCAGAAAATCTTTAATATCCATTATATGATTTGCTCGATGGATATTATAGTAATAATCAAACTTTGACACTAAAATGCCACCAATTACACAGATCGTCACCTAAATAAAATCGACGAAGACAACATATACCATTCTTTTAGCACCTAACTCAAGAAAATGATATAAATTATAATCGAGTTAACGGTGACGCAACGTAGTAATAAATATAGGTTGAGTTATCTAGATGCTATAGTCATCGGTCACTTCAATTCGTGACCTTTCATAAATCGTATAGCCCGATCAAAGTTAATAGAATGCAAATTAATAGGTAATTATTACATAGTTTTCACCATCATTTATGAAAATTACGAGTACATATTTCATGGTGTGTTATTTTACTTGCAGTTAGTTACCTCGAGTTTTTTTTTCTGTTGCCTTTTCTTATTTAATTAAAGTGGTGTTAGATTTATAACTACTTTTTTTGTATGTTGATTATTTGCATAAGCATACGCCTTCATCAATTAAATAATAATGTTGTTTGACATTCGGAAGTTTATTAAAAGATTTAAAAAAAAAAAAATAAAATAAAAATAAAAATAAATAAAGGCTGCTAAATATTGATTAATTTTTCAATTGTATTTAAATATTGACAACATTTTTTTTTTATTGCAAATAATCAAATTATATTCATTTGCAGGCGGCTGCTGAGGTGACTAACATCAATGTGAGGTTTTAAATTCTAAATATTTATAAGAAAAATATTATATACATAATATGATGATTAGATCCGGCAAGGGGTGTTATTCAATTGAAATTAACATCTTTTATTCAAGATGATGGATACTATTTTTAGATCCGATCTTAAAAGTGATTGTGTAATGAAAAGCATGGGATCTCCATATTGCAATTGTTAATAAGTACGAACTGGGCATAAATATTAGGCCACTAATGGATTTTTTTTTAAAACGAAGACGTCTTGAATTGATATCGGACACATCGATGAAATATAAAGATTGACGTACGGGCTACGAAGCTATCACAACATCGACTGTGCGTTGGACGTGCCAATAAATTACTAAATTGTTTTAAACTATCCCAATTTATTTGAAAACACTGAGAAGGATCTACAAATGTGATAACTTATAAACTTGGACTGTCCAAAAGTTTATTATAAAAAATATTTAGAAGTATGTATTTACATTTTTTTTTTTAATATATGCAACTGTAACACAAGAAGAAATGGATTTTCTTTATTGCTTCGCTGTTCTTAAAATTTATAATATTCAGAAGTATTTACATTCACATGCAACTGAAATAGTCGATCGAATAGATATTTTTTTTTGTTTTTTTAATTTGCGATTATGCTTAATCTTCATTCATTGGATTATGTCTGTAATTTTAGTAGTTGATTGGGCATAATTTACCTGTAGAACGTACTTAATGGCTTATTGAGTTATTAGTTCTATATGAAAAGGGTGTGTTTTGATGGAAAATTTCAAATATATAATATATATGTATATAAATTGCATATTAAGAAGATCCTACCAATTTAAAGTGCAGACATACACCATCTATTAATTTATCTGTACATTGCATTTAATATTATAACAGTTTGTTTTCTAAACAGAAATATACTCATGAACAAGTAAATATTATACATAATTGCCAAATTTTGATTAAATCAATAACATAAATTTACTATTTTGGCCATCGCATATCAACCTTCATAATTTTTTGAATATTTGATAAATAGTGTATATCTATAAGACTTTTCTGCTGTTAAATATAATAGAAACTGTACTACATAAGATGATGGTATTGTACTGTTCAAGTGATCGCTTATTGATTTACTTGCAATTGGTATAATATTTACTAAAAAACCCTTAAGTTCAATGTTGCAAAATTAATTAACGATTGGACACGTACCCAATCTACTATAATTAATTACTAACTTACTTATAAACATTTAAAATTACTGCATTATTTTTTAAATTTATTTATTTTTCTAATTTGATAAATTCAAGTATATAATAAAAATTAGTAAATTTTGTAAGTTGTAATTTGGTAATTTTTGTCATAAAAAAGAAACTTTCCATTTTATTTTCGTAAGTCTCAAATTGTGTATATAAGGTCATAAAAATAATAAAATATTATAAGTAAATAAGTAATGTATGTTATTTACAATTATTTTTATTTATTGATTTTACAATAAATATAGTAAATATGTATATAAATGAATGTTTGTATTATAGTCTTTTGAAATTATAAATTATTGTTAATTTTTTTGGTTAGTAAAGTTCACAATCAAAGTCTTTGCTAAATTTGAAGAAAAATACATGAAATTATTAATTACAACTAATTTATGATTGAAAATGATAAAACAGAAAAAGTAAAAAAACACTAAAATAAACAAAAAATTATATACTAAAGTAAATTATGTTATAATGAAAATAATAAATATTACTATAGATATTAGCAATCAGTAACCAATGTAATTGGCAATATTTGTAACAGAGAACAGCATTCAGCAAAGACACACTTTATTAATTATACAGACGGAATGCAGTAATTTATTTATTTACAAAATGTAATTGATAGTGTGCATCTCATGTTTATGCAATTACTGTTATTTTATTTGTAGAAGTAAATTACATAAATTTATTGTAAACAATACTTTTGTACTATTTATTGCAATTTATAACAGTTAAAATGTAAAAATGTTTCTAATTTATTTAAATCATCTATAAAAACAAAATACGTATGTGAAATTAAATTAAACTATTGACTTCATACCATTAATTAATTTAAATTTTAATATAACTAATTAACTTGTATCTGTACTATCACCAAAAATTGTGTCTTTGCTAAGCGACTGCTAATCTGTTATACATTAATTCAATTTAATTTTATTGAGAACATACCGTTAAATTTAGCAATTTCAAATTTTCAGCATATTCGTTAAGAATACAACACTGTTATGTTAATGGACAAATTATCTATTTTGTCGTCGTCATACCCTTAAATTTTTGTTGATGATGAGTTGTTTTTAAAATAGGACAAGACAAAAAACGCGATAAAAAATCGATACTATGAACAACATAGAGAAGTGCACAAATTTAAAATAATTAATTTATTCTTATAGCATAGTGTATGCTGTAAAAACGTAACAATTTATCGACCATTTAATTTCAAAATTCAAACATATCGAAATTTTTCAAACTTTCATAAAATAGAGGTTTCCTTGGATTTAGAAAATATAAAAAGTGCTTTCAATATGTAATCTTGTGCAAAAACATTTACTACTATAATTATTATCTACTATAATTAGTATCAACTTATTAATTTCGGCATATTCAATGAGTTCGAACACATATAGACATATAACATCAGTTGTAGGTATAAATACTGGCAATCAGTTAAAGACTGCCTTAAAAAATTATACAAAAGAAACATACTGCATATACAAAAGGCTGATAAAAGCTGGTAAATAATTGCAAATCCATTAGCCTGACATCATCATATGTCAGCAACGGTTTTCCATGAACAATAAATTTATTCAGGAATTTTCTGTAGTTTGGATATGTTCTTAGGTTTTGACGTTAGATTAAATTTATCTGCATATATAAAAGGCTGATAAAAGTTGGTAAATAATTGCAAATCTATAAGACTTTTCATCAAATTGTGGCGAACACAAAAGAAAATGTACTTTACTTACTTAATATCATAAAGTTGAAATAACTTAAGTTAAGACCGCATAAGAAAGAAGAAACTTTTTAAACTTTTTTGCATTAACTGTCCAAAGATGCAACACATAAAGCAATCAATCAATACTGAACTGATCCTATCGTATTGCTGTAATAATTTATGGAAGAGATAGAAACTGACGAACATCGTAGTCAACTAACATTTAGTATAGTTAATATATCTTTAATTCCATCACACTGACACTGGATCTTGATGTTAATTTTCTAGAATACATACAATAAATGTACGATGTACAAATAATATGTTCATGGCATAGACCATTATTTTATTGTTTCCCTACCATATACTTGTGTTCTAACATTGCATTGATATACGATTATATTAAATATTATAGTGCAAATATTTAGTTAAATTTGTGCAAAAAATTATAAATTAATATTTGTGCAATTAAATCACTAAATCTATTTTGTGAGTCGGGTATTATTTATTGTTTGAACTGATTACCTAGTAATAGATATTGGTATCAGATCTAATTGCTTATGGAAGGAAATAAAGGATAAGAAATAAATTAATGACCATAGATAAATTATTAAGATGTGAATCAAAGGTTATAGATTCAATATTACGATTAGATTAATCCATTTTGTATGAAGTGAAAAAATTACTATACAAATATGTAACCGATTGAAATATTGTATTAATGTTACCAAATTTGATTTGATTTATTGTCTTTTAATTGAATCACACTTACCATATCGTTGATGTTGATCTGTGATATATGGATTTTATTAATATTTTCAAAATTTTGATAAAAATTTACAACTTAATTTGAATTAAATTTAAGTTACTATCCTTAATTTTATGATAGACGAGTTCACATAAAGTATTGTTTTATTGTATGATTTTCCGAAATGTTTAAGAACTTTTATCCATCTCGTCGTATTATCAATTAAATGAAATTTATGGTATACATTGCATTATGGGACATGGTCTAGAAAGAAGTGCACATTATAGATTAGATTTCTATTTACAAATGTATGACGATGAATTGATTTATTTACCAAATAATGGTATTATATTTTATTACGGGAACACCATACATGGATAGCTTAAGTCTTTATCAAATTCAATATTTACATAATCTCAAAAATGCTTCTATTATGTGTCAATATACCATGATAAAATATTGCATATTCCTATTGATATGACTAGTGTAATTTTTAATTTATTTCACAATTAACAAAATCTATTATTTTGGCATTGATCTCATACTATGACTACGAGATTTTCTTGGTTTAATATAACCATAAATCAATTCCATATCCTCATTAACTCTATATTTATCAGTGTTTATCGCTTGTAATTTATCTTGAAAGTATCTTCCCTTATCAGATGTATTTCCTATTGGTATTTCAATGGATGAAGTTGATCTGAATAAAGGTAATTTATTATTATTTCGATTATTATTAGTAATATTCCTTGTCTTATCCTCCACTTGATTAATCGCATCCATTAAGCCATTGTTACTTTCTTTTTTTATTAATAATTTTAAATGATTTTCAATTTGAATTTTATCCTGTAAATATTTTTCATCATAAATTTGATCAATTTTTAATTTATTTTCAGATAATTTCGATTCGTCTTCAAGGGATAAAAAGAAACTATCATCTGTCGTTAATTGATTTTGTATTGATGATGATTTATTATCATCAATTGATTCATTTGTATCAATTTCTTCATTTGGTGTCTTGTCGTTTTGTGCATTCAATTTTTCAAATTGGTTTCTCATTCTAAGATTATTCTGTTGTTGCTGCTGCTGCTGATGATATTGTTTACGATGATCAGGTAATTTAGTAAGTTTATTTTCATAAAATGAATGGAATATATCCCTTTCAAAATTATGTTGTTTATTCGTTTTGGGCACATGAAAGGATGATCTAATCCTTTTTTGTGCAAAATTTACCGACTCGAAATTATCATTACGATTATTTTGCAAACTTAAATTACTCGTATTATATTTTGTGAAAAGATCAATTTTATTTAATTGAAAATTATCATTGTAATGATAAGTGTTATCATTATATTCGGTAACGAAACCATTAAAAATATTATTTTCACTATAACATTTGATTAAAGGAACAAATATACCAACACCATTAGTATTACTGCCACAATTACCATTAGAATTATTATTAAAATAAGGATAATTACTATTATAATTATTATAAATATTGTTATTATTGTTATTGTTAATATTAAAATCTCTATAATTAAAGTCTCTTCGATGGCAATTTGAATAAAATCTTGGTCTTTTCATGTCACGTTTTTGTTGTTTTCGATTTTGTTGTACAATTGTCATGTCTTCCAACGAACTGCTACCCCATTCTTGAAGATAATTTCTATATCGATACGGAAATGATTCTAATATAAAATTTTTATACATACCAATGCCACTCTCATAACTTTTTGTATGGTACATCATTTGGTGTTGTTGATGTTGTAATTGCTGTTGTTGTTGATGTAATTGTTGTTGATGTTGCTGGTGTTGGGCAACTGCTGCGACAGCAATTAAATGTTGTTGTTCCTGTTGTGGATGTACCTGATGGAATTGATGGATTTGGGCCGGATGCTGTAAATGTGAAATTGAAATACGTTTCGATGATGTTGAATCCTTTCCATTTTTCGGTAATTTTGTTTTAACAAAATTTGGTACACGTGCTCGTAATCCACAATAGTATGGATCATCTGAAATTATTATAAAGTAAAATAATAATGAATTTTTATTTTTTATTTTTTAATTGTCATTTGTATACTACTTCCAATGGTGGTATTAAAAATTGTCATGCTTACATAAATACAATATAATATTTAAGTTTGATCAACCATATGCTGCAATAAGTAGAATTTCTGGTGAATTGCGTAATGTCACTGGGTGTTGGCAACATAGTTTTAATTTATCATATAATCATAAATTAAATTTAACTAAATTTGTAGGTGGTAATGATCACGGTTGGGCATCTATTTTGAAACTTACATCAATTCTACGAAACTTAGTAGTTATTATGGATCTGTAAGTCGGTTTTATTTGATTTTAAGGAAACGGACTTGGCATGTTAGAACTGACAATTGAGTGAGGTGAGTGTGAATGTGTGGAAGGTAGCAATGTTATTGGATTATAATAGTGGAATTGGAATTCACGAAATCGACGAACATAACATATTTTCTTACTTTTTAGTGTCGATCAAATGCCCATAGTTGATATGTTTTTTGTGATCGATCGATACAGTATTATACGCTTTAGGTAAAGATAGCTTGAACAATTCTGATGGCAGTGTTTGTCGAATTATACATATATATATATATGAAAATTGAATTGAATGGCTGATACATATATAGTATTAGGTCGTGATTAAAATTAATTGATTTAACAGCAATATCCAATGTACAATAAGACAATTTTTTTCGTAAAGGATGATTTAAATATTAGACAGACATTTTTTTTATTATAAATTTAAATTCTCTGAATAGCAAGTATTGCATATATTGCTGTGTATTCTCGTTGATATATCAACATTGTTGCTGTGCATGTACAAAATAATATTATGCATTTCTTATGTGCATAAGATCAATTGCAAATGAATTATTAATTAAAATAACATTCGTTTTCAATTCAAAAATATATGTTATACTCAACATACATATTCATTTATTTGTATATAATTATATGTAACATATAGTAGCTGATATTCTATCGTGACTTAAATTGCCCTACAACAACTTAGACTATATGCAGAATGCATTCACTATATAACTGGAGCGAATAATGAAAATAAGAAAAAAATTTGTTTTCAATTTAATTGATTTTACTTAGAATTGTACATATAGTACGGGTACGATTAACATGATGATTATCATTTGATAAATTGAAATCTTAAAATGCACAGAGACATCGTACATAACTTGCATATAAATTAATTTAGTTTCACTTACATTTTCTGTATTTTTTTTTTATATACACAAGTTGTACGCTTATTGTACTTGTACAGTACTCATATTGATCCAGGATATTTAATGAACTTTATATTACCAATAGCAAAAGTGGTGATGAATAGATTGGCAAACTATCATGGAGGTTATTCAGCCCAGGTTTACCTACACACGACGTCACCTGAAATTCGATCATCATCGATATATGTCGAAAATGGGCATATTATCATAGTTTTTGATCTTGAAGCAGTATGCAAATATCGTGATTGTCCATCTATTGGTTACACATCTTATCAACAAAGTAAGTAGCTGATTGTATTGATAAAAAAAAACCTCAAACCTGCTTTGATTACTGCATAAATGAAACACTTATGAAGTGAAGAACAATATGTGATGTAATGTAAATTTAAGTAACACCAGATCACAAGTGCGAAAGAAACATCAAATTAATCCTATTATTTACGTACATTTCAACCAAAATGCATTATATGTTAGTAATGCTTCAAAACTCTGAAAACTTGATGCTTTCATATCAATGCAACCATATACATTATCATCATCATCATCTGGACCTTTACGCCTCGAGGGCGCATTGGGCGACTTTACGATGCTAATTTGCCGTTTCATATATTCATGTAACATCAAATGTAAACTCAAATGACTATAATTGAAATTTCCCAACTGGAAAATATAGGATCAATCATAATTATCCATGAATTTTGAGCGGTCCACTCATACTGTGTAATTGAATCAAAGCGGACCGAATGAAGATTAATTGTTTGATTAATTTTGATATGATTTTCTTATTTTACTTACCATATTTTTTATTAAGATCGCGTCCCTTATCTGATTTTCCTCTAAATGATTTCATTCTATCATCATCATGTATATCATCATAATCGGGCTGGAAGAGAGTCAAAAAATTATTGTATCAAAAGAAATATTTTTTGTATGAATATTAAGTTTTTTTTTTTATTATTATTTAAATCATACTTGTGAGCATTTTTTAGAGTTTTTTTATACCAAAAGTAATTACGTACCTTATTAAACAAACGACTTGATCGTATTTAGTCTAATTAATGGACAGTATGAACATTTTTTTGTCAAATTAATAACTTACTTTGGGAATATCATGTGGATATAAATTATCTCTTGGTGGTAATTTTGGTGGTTTTTCACTTCTTCTTTGTGCTAATTGTTGTGTTTGTAATAATAATTGTTCTCTAGTTGCAGCTACATGACCTTTATATAAAAAAAATACAATAAAAATTAATTTCATCTATTTAATAATTTACACAATAATTGGATATAATTTCATTTGAATGGATAATATAAACGTATATTTATTTATTTTATTTTTTTGTCAAGGAGAGATAACATACCGGCATTTCCATTAGTACCGAAACCCGAACTACCAGAACTACCACCACTGCCACCACCATTTCCAGCTACACTGTATGGATCTTCATCAGGGATTGGTATTCTAGGACGATTTTTAATATCTAGTGGTCTTTGTACTGTAAATTAAAATAAATTTGACTTTAATACAATTTTTAATGAAACTAAACTATTTTTAAAAGGATTGATAAAATTTACAATAGAACGTTCATTGTGTACAGGTTTTTTGTCCATATGTTAAATGTGAAGGTGTGTGTTCGTAGTTGGGTAGCGGGTATATTTTTGATAGTTGAGTATATTTTACCTTTAAATCGTTGCTAAGAG
>JANSTX010054720.1:0-10776 GCA_027564355.1 Penthetria funebris | reverse complement strand
TATAGATGTAAAGTATAAGTATAATTATTTGTGTATATAATAAATGCGATTAATTTATTAAAATATCTGCTTTATGCGAGGGTCATCATAAAAACTTTTTAAAAAAGTATACACTTTAACATTTTAACAAATAGTTCTATTGCTATGAATTCATATTTTGCAGTTATTGACATTTTGACTCTGAATAAAAAAAGAACAAAAAAAAATATGCAGAATATGTGTAAAGAAAGAACTGTCAAAATTGTATTTTAAAAAAATTATATAATAAATAAAAATGTGAAAGGCAAATGTATTGAAAAACAATAAAACTATTTGTTAAAATGTATACTTTTTTAAAAAGTTTTTATGATGATGGTGTTTTGATTGCCAAAAGCTGAATTCCGTGTTCAACACATTGTTATTATGAGTTAGACCATAAACTTTCAACGAAAACCGTTAAGTGTAAAATTGAATTTTTAACAGCACTATGAAAACCAAGTTTGTAAATGCGAAAAATTAGGCATGTATTATTAGAAAAACACAAATAGTAGTACCCGATTTTAATGAACTTTTAGGGTGACCTCTGTATTTTACATATTTTGATTTAAATTTGAAATATTTTATATTTGGTTGTTCTTTATGAAACTTTTTATATTTTTATGTACGTTGATGGCACATATACTAATAAATGTGCATAACTCAAGTATACAATGAATAATCTCAAATTCAAGTCATTGAAATTAATATGCAATTGAATACAGTACTCAGACGGCTTGCTTAGTTCAGTTCGTTATTCACCAGTCCATTGTGAGTACGGCATAGCAGAATTTTGCTTAATAGAGAACTTGCTGCTCACTGTATAAAGTAGAGCCCAAATAGAGCCACATTGAAAAACCACTTTAGAACAGTGTGATTTTGTTCTACGTATATATATTTTATATATAGTCATAAAGTTCGTATCACGATTATTAAGTTTTTTTAGCATATTTTTTGGATTTTCTTGTATTTTATTTGGTCTTTTTTTAAAAAAATTGAAAATATACGAGTGTATATTCCATCCGCAGCTATATCTTTATCTATAAGCGTATAGTCATACAATATTATTGTGGTGCTTATTCTGGTGTTTTTGCTGTATGGTTGTAGTACGTGTACATACACATATTTCAGTTGATTTCAATTTATAATATTTTCAATTTAGTCTCAGTCAGTACATAAAATTCGTTCATTCAACTAACAGTCGAATAAGAAAATTTTTTAAAGACAAAAAAAAACTAAATAAAGAAAACAAAAAAAGAAAAAAAAACTGCACAAAGTTAAACATAGCTTAACCGAAAAAAAATAAAATATAAAAAACAAGAATAAAAAAGTTGATTTCGGTTCTAAAAGCCGGCATTTTATTGACACGTTTTATAAACGATTTTTTTTTTTAATAAGAAAGAAATCTTGTGTGGTTAATTAAAAAACAAAAAAAAGTTAGTTTATAAAGAATTTCAGTGAAATTCTTTACGAGTGTTTCAAAATTTAAAAATTCTGTTTTTAAAAACTATTATTATTAAATTAAAATATAATGTCGGACGGAATCGAAGTAGAACAAATTGTTCAGACAAAACCCAGAAAGGTTAGTACTTACTACATTATTTTATTAGAATTATAATTTTTAAAAACTTTATTTAAATAATATATTTTTTTAAAAACCATAACCTATCGATTAAGCAATGTTGTAATTAAATTAACGATTTCTACTAATGATGATATTACACACGCATAGTGAAATTTAAAACTTTTAATATTATTTGGGGGATGTTCTTCGCCCACAAGGCAAAGATAATAATATTTGGTATATCCATAAGCGAATATGTATATGAGACTACTCAAAAAAAAAAAAAATATATAAAAAACATAGCGTAAAAATTTAATCAAAACCATTCCAATTATCTGCGTTTCCAGATTTTTAATATTCAAAATTGTGTAAGGAATGTGTACACTAATATGTGTGATCAAACTTCCTTTTGTACGATATTATTATTTAAACGTTTACACGATATTCATTTTGCCCCGAATCTCAGTTCTTTCTTTTAGGATATTTCAAACCCACCTAAATTTACATTGAAACTTCACCATGTTATTTTTGGTTTTCTACGAACAAAACCTGGATTTATGACATAATGATGTTCGTTCATTTCCAAGTGTCGCAATTTCAGCCTATGTGAAATTTGTGTGTTGACTGTTAAAACCTACTAATCATTCTGACGCTATATCTAATACGAGTACATCAAATGAATCATCAAACTTTCCACATTATAAGATACTGAACTGTGAGTAATGATAGAAATCGTGGGTAAAAATCACATTTGCACGTTTCTACTCATATTTGTAGTCTAAGTAAATTCAGTTCCAGCATTTAAATTCACATCCTTGAACATATAATGTATTGCGCAGACTTGGCATTAAATACCATTCATTGCGTATAAAATTCACAAAAAATATGAGTATGTTCAAATAAAAAATATATACGTTTATCGCAAAGAGCATATTCAAAATTGTTAAGAATTTTCGAATTTTGTTCAAAAACTAAAATGATTTTTTTTTGTGCATATAAAGGTTCAAGTCATTAATGTAAATTTGAGTATATCCTCTTAAGCAACTTAACGTAAAGCAATTCATCACGAGTGTTTTTTTTTAAAAATTAAATATATCTACATTAAAACATTTGACTATTTATGGTTTCTAAGACTTATAACTTGACAATAAATTATATAATGATTTGTTTAGAGTTGATTACGATAAATAATCCAAATACATTTGAGCAACCAGTTTTTTTTGGTCAACAAACCAAAAAAAAATAAAAACTTCATTAATAATTAATGATGCAAAGAAATCCGATAATTTCTACTGATTAAAATCAATCTTTGCAGATCGATCAATAACAAAAATTATGGTTTTTCATTTCAAGTAAAAAAAAGGAATGTAACAGGTACTGAATTTGAATGGGCAAATTTTATAAGAATTTATTAGTCAGAAATTGCATATAAAATATTAGTGAATTAAAAATATAAATAATTAAGAAATTCATGAAAATATAAATATTTTACAGTTAAATGTTGTCGGTTCTTTCACCTAATTTTTAATTTGAGGAAAAAAGAAGAACATTTACAGTAAAAACAATTGAATAAATGTTAGGTTTTGGTACCACATTGCGTAAATAATTATATTATATTTTTGAATTTATACTGTTGTTATGCTGTGAATTTCATTATATATGCTCTTTCTATTCGCTTTATGGGCAAAATACAAAATGTGTGATTTTATTTTCTATTGTACAATTATTACAGTTGATATGCATATATAAATATTATAATCATTTAATCGATCGCATCAGGTTCGGCGAAATTATGAACGATAGACAGAGACGATTAACATATTTCACTTTCATTTGACAGATTTCTATACAAGTCACAATAAGTGGAAACCAACATTCGCACATGTAAATGATGCAATAAAATGCAATGAGATATCCTACTAAGGTAACACTGAGCAATATTGTTCGGTAGTAGTTATAGTTTATTAAGATGAATTCCGAACTAAAAAAGTTAGGAATAATTAGTGAAATATGAAATTAGACAAATTATGACGTATCATAGAATGTGTCACCTCAAATAAGCGTTTATGATTCAATAATAATGGAAATTCGAATGGATCAATGAAACAACAAACATTGAAAATACGATTATGTGGTTTTTCTGTGGTATCGAAATTCTAGAAACCACGAAACCACGAACTAACAGGATCCATTGGAAGAAAAGCGGATCAATGTGGACTGCAGTTTAGGTAAGACTCCAAGTCATTTGGCAGCATTTTTGTCACGTTAAACATGTGCTTGTTAGATTTTAGTTACGTTAAAGATGGATTTTGAATATTTTTCGATCGCCAGTCTAATTGGTATTAGACATATATCTAATATTGTAACAAACCATCCCGATCTGTCTTCTGACAATGCCATACTTTTCTCCACTTCATCGCCTCCAGATCTGTCAGTCTCTACAAATTCACGTTTGATATTGTATTTGAGCAGATTTTTTTTTTAGTATCTGCGCCTGAGACACACCTATTGACAAGAAATTTAATTTTTGACACTATGTTATTTGTCGTCACCTTTTCAGTTTTATAGCCATACAATAGTACCGATAAACAACTGCTAACCAATTAATTAAGAATTTAAATGTCCACAAGATATTTGCCATCAACCACTGGATTATCGGTAACATCAGATTGTTTATAAGTCAAGAAATATTATGGGAATTCAAATCATCCACAATAATAATCCCAGTATCTTTATATGAGATATAAATATCAATTTTATCGGAAAGTACCTCTGATGATCCATTGAGTATATTTGAAGAATGGAAATTGTAGAAAAACAGATCATGCAAATGGGACAGACTTAAAAGAATATACTAAGACTACAACTTAGGATACAATGTGGTGTAATACTAACGACAATTACAAATATTCACATCTACTCACGGAAAAGCTAGTAAGTTGTCAGTTATGAGTGAATATTTAAAAAACTGTAGCATTATGAAATTCTTAGGTTTAATTATAGTCACCATTAAGCAAGACTATAAGTGCTGATCTTGTTTAAGTACGATTCTATTTAGTATGTTTGGCTTGAGAATAATTAATAATCTATATAACCAATTCATGGATTCTTTGTACAAATGTGGGAAATGTTTTCGACTTTGTGCAGCAAAATCATCTTTGTCATATTTTGTGTTTACCAAAATATATTCATCATTTACTAAGAATTCAATATTAAGAATATTAAATTGCAGAGGAGTCATTAAGACGAGAAATTAACGTGACTGCCGCATATTTCATTCTATAAATAAGCTGTGAGTCGATGTCTTTTCCTATGGATAGCCTTTTGTTTGATGCTTATTTCTTACATATACTCGGTATGTATACTTTAAGTATACCACTCTACTCAGTGTTGCATATGTTGGCATTTTTTATTTATAAAAATATATCCTCTTAATATAGAAAATAATAATATGCATGCATTCAAGTCAGTAATATATAATATCTCATATGTCTAGGAAAAGTGCAGTATAGACAACAATATACGAGAGTGTCGAGTACGATGAGTATTAATTAATGCATTTATATATTTTACACTTAATATTGAAGACATGAAGTGCAATGCCAATCAAGGTGAACTTTATATTTTCATTTTTATTGATCAATTTCCAATACCATACGTGGATATGTGGAAATACTATTTGGTTCTTTTCATTAATTGGGTTTTAAATTTGCCATTGATTTATCATATTAATGTTTACCATTATTACACATGTATTGCATATTTCTGATGCTTTGTGTTGCAATCAACGACATAATGATGAATTTTTTGACCTACAAAAATGGGCACGATTTGCAACCTGGATCATTTGACCGATGCTTGAATCGACGAAACTGTTACAAGTAAGAAAACCATATTGATCACATAACTATTAGTAAAAGATGTGGATATTCTCTAATTGATGTATAACACATATAGAATATTAGACTTCATATGAGGATATGAGACAAATTTTGACAAACGATGTGACGAATCCATTCTCCCGAGGTCATTGCAATTCTTAATTTTTGTTAATTTGTCTATTTAAAGTATCCGACATTGACCTTACTTGATTTAATGATAAACGAATACATTTTTTTACAATATCAATTTATTGCTCTTATTAATATTTTGCGTCTTTGCTAATGTGTGTATGAACTATAATTATCTTTGGTTCTTTTTTTTTTTTTTGAACAATGGGTTCAAGTTTCTGAGATGTAGTTACAATTGAACCTTCGCTTAACAATATTTCATGAAATATTTCCATATGGTTCATTGTCATCGACATTATGATATCATAAATTGATATCACATGCTATTTGCATTATATAATTAATAATATAAATTGTATAATGCAAATAATAAATTGTTGATAACACGAAAGCATCATAAAGTAAATATGGGCCTTAGTTTTAGCGCAAATATTTGAATTACATATTCTTATAGAGATTCACATATACGCGTAATATACGTGTAATGCCTAATCAAATAGTGAATCAGAACCAGACACATTTGTTATCAAACATACAACAATTCAAATTAACTGCAATTTTTTATATCTGCAATCATTATTTTTATTATTTTAAGTAAAAATTGTGTGTAATATTTTTTTCTTTTTAAAATAAAAATTAATCAAAGATTGTTATAAGTAAATAACAGATAATTTTAGTATTAAGTTTTGTGATTACATTTAAATGGTATACATTTTGCTTGGTTTATGATAAGATAGTCCGGTTAACAGATACATATTCTCTCACCAATTATATAGAAAATTAACCGAATGTATTGTTAATTAAGTCAATGTTAACAAAGTGATCTTTGTGGCGAATGGAGTGCCAGTAACTAAAAAATCAACATTGCTCAACCCTATGCATTTAATCGATGTTTCAGATTAAATTATGTTCCACAAAGATTTCAATAAGAAATTGGTGAAAATCTTCGATGTCGAACATCGCAATGATTTTCTTACCATAATAAAGTTTAAACTATGCATTGTCATAACTATAGTCGATTATTCGCTTACGGGACATTAAGTCGATAAGTTGAATGAGTCGGAAAGTGAAAAATGTTCTCGATAAATAAATATTTATGTTTATCGTCAGTGATTATATCTGATCCCAGATTTACTGGCATTCAAATTTCGTACTGAATATCTTTAAAATGTTATATATATATATATATATAGATGTATTCGGGTTGGTAGTTCTGCAATTTTTATTAAAGTAATCGCCAACAAAAGTAGTTTACGAATATGCATGGAGTATATAATTGTCTTAGCAAATCAATTATTTATGACTGTATCGCTCAAGAGTTCTTTTTTATTGATAAGTTGGAATTTATGGTAAAGCACTTATATTTTAATCAGTTGAGAACGATATGCTATTATATATTCGTTAATTATTTATTATAACATACAACAGATATATTACAAGAATTACAAGCAATTAAGATAATTTCAAAATTATTTTATATTTTTTCTTTATCAGTTTTAATAATGATCGATTTCAATACTACAGTAAGAGTATTATCTATAATATGAACATGCTTGAAAGTCTAACCCACTATTGATATTGTAGCTTTTAAGTAACACAGGCTTTCTGGTTTAAAAACGCTACTTTATAATATAAACGAGTGTGTAGGAGATTCTATTAAGTAATTTTTTTCAGCGCACTAGGACAAAATTTTACGTCGATAACATGTCATTACTGAAATATATGGTGATCGAGAGTTAGAGGCGACACCGAGTGGAGGTAAAGATGGACTGAGTAATATCGATCGTACTTGGACACACCAAAATTATGCCGATTTGCAAGTGTTATGTATTTTCTGTGTCGAATTTGAATATTAAACTAATTTAAATTACAATTGTATTCATTTTTTTTTTATAAAATCTCTGAAGGAGTTCATTATACAACATAGAACATTCTTTTCATGAATACGATACATAAAAATAGTCTAAAAAATGTTCTTATTTTTATATTTTCTTGCTTCATATTTTTATTTTTTACTTTTTACTCATTCCAAAGATATTACTTGAATGCTTTTAAGTTAATGACTCATGATGAGTGTATCGTATCATTATTTTGGTGTATAACACTCCTTGAAAACAAATTATTCCCTTGTTACTTCTTGACTGCTTTAATTTATATGGACTACTGCACAATATAAGAAAAAAATGAAAATATTGAGTCATTTTGCTAATTTTATCCCTTTTTTTTAGAATATTTCTATTAAATAGATTTTTTTAAAAAAAAATTATTTGGGTAGGCACACCAAGAATAGATATATTTTGTTTAAAACAATAGGTCAGTATATGTTACAATTTTTTTCGTGCCGGTCAATCTCTATCGTATATTTAAAATTTAAAGATCCTGGTCCACCAAGTCTGTGTAAAACTAAATTTGAATTACAACATTAAAATTGTATTGAAGTAGTTCACACTGATAAAAGATAAAAGAGCATACACTTAAAAAAGTGCGATAGGTTTGAATACTAATTGGTATTATTATGCCTATCGGTACTGTCTTGCAGTCATACTTGGAAAGTCAATTTTTTTTTTAAAAATATGTACTTTAAACGCATATTAACATTGCAGTTTGCCATTTATAATGCGAAATGAGGGTTTGCGAATCTTAAAGGCGATTGACATTATAATTAGATGAAGAGGATCGTGGTTATATACTGTGGCGTATGATCGATGACATTGCAATGTACTAGAGTCTGTAGCTTAATTTGTAGGCGTTGTCGATCAAAAAAATGTGGTTCATTAAAGTGGCTGGCACTAGTGGTGAAATGTGGAGTGAAATAAATGTTATTTTAAAAAAGTCTGCGAATAATAATGGTTGTACGTTCAATGATCTCATGAAAGATTGAACTGATGATGAGAATAGCATCATGAAACCACAACAATATTTGAATTTAATTATGTTGGCTTCAAAGTTTATTGTAAAAAAAGGCGATCAATTTGTTGATGCTCTTCTACCTTTATTCAAATAAGATTTTATTTTAAAAATAAATAACAATCAATCAATAATGGATTTATAATGTTACGGATTTGACTTTTTTTTTTATTTGAATATAAAAGTCAGTTCCAATTACCTACTTAATAAAAGTAGCAAAAAAGAGTAACTTACCCAAGTCGGATTGACTTTCAAGATTGAAAAGAAAAAAGTAAAAACTTAAACTTATGTGAGATTTTCTGTAGATTAATTTGCATAATAATATTCTGCATTGACTCTCATTCACATCATCAATTTTTTTATTAACAATTTAATGTAGACAAAATATTTAAATGAATTTGTCTTTAATATACTTATATGTTAAAAAAATCCGCATCCAAATTACCATATAAAACCGATTTTTACTTAATAAAAATATAAAACCATAAATGGTAAAAAAAAAGTCATTGAACATTGACAGTACATATATATAAATTATCAGTCATATACCCATAATACTCTGTTACAATTTCTGTGACTTTGAAATGTTATAGACATTGTGATTCTATGTAAAGAAAAGCTGGTTACACTATAGAATTAACATTGAAAATAGATCATCAGAAAATCGATATTATACAAGTACAGCACAAAGGTTACTATGATAACTGTTAGACACAAATTGGGTTCATAGTTCAAATTTCAAAATTAGTAACCATTTGCCACACATTTAAATGTGTGGATAATTTAATTTGAATTGAATTCCTAATGATTTGAAACCTGGAATGTTAGAACAATGATTGAACCGACGAAAAAAGCGCAAGTGGCTGGTAGGCAAACTAGAAGAACACTGCTTTAGAATTGAACGTCCAAATCAATCTAGGAACGGTTTGCTAAACTCAAATGAGAATCAACATTTTGGAAAAATTGTACGTACTCTGAAATTCAAATTTTGTGGAATTAGGAACTGATAGTTAAATCGCCGAAAATGGTTAACTTGAGTGTGTGTGAGCACTGATATTGTACGACTTTGTTGATTATGATATGATCGTTTAAGTTCTGAAAGTATATATTCGTAGAAACATGAAGGTTTCAGATCTGCAAATAGTGAACCGCATGCTTTCAGTTAGAGTTTAAACGGTCTATTTGATGATCTCTTTTTGCTGACGATATTTGTCTGCTTTTGCAAATTAAGGGTGACTGGTAAAATACAGCCCACAAGTCAGATATTGGGAATCTAATAACTTTTTAATTTTATCCCAAATATTATTGTTAATTTGATTTCCAGCTCTTCGCAAATTCAACATTATACAAAACTGAGAATGAACTAAATATTTGCCATTTTCCATGTATTTAGATTCAAAATTTTAGAAACATCCAGATTGCATGAATGCCAATGTGTATTTTGATGTGTCAATGACAGCATTTCAAAAATAAATTATCAGTTTGACTTTCTGAGCTTCAAGCGTGTGGATGTATTCAGTGATTACTGACTTGAGTGACAGTGAGCCGTAGAGCTAAATCACATTCGCTACCACATTATGATACTTTAGTCTAATTAGGTATAAAAATGAGGAATGGTTTATCGATGATAAGTGGCATCGAGAACACATACTTTTAACATCAATGCTATTGGTTTTCGAATTTAAGATTAAACTATTGACTATACAAAAGTATAGTGGTAAAATTTTACGTATTGTTATAAACTATTTCTTTTTAAGAACTTACCATTTGGAAATTATATATGAGACGCAATAATTAAAATGATATAATCAGTAATTTATTTGGCTATTGATTAGACACAAAGTAGCTCAGAGCTGGCATTTTGATCTGCGTGAGTAGAGTAACTTTTCATTCCATTTCCTATGTATCTATATCTAGTTTTTAGCTTAGCGTCATTAAATTAGTTTAGTCTGATGAGTGTAGCGTTGTTGCTCTGACTTCCCATGCCATTTTCCATTTTGGATTTTATTAGTAATATGTTGTTTAATGACATTTTAACCGAATGGAAATAGTAGTTGATAATAAAATTGCCTAAAATGTAACTTGAGCACGTATTAATAGACAACTTGTAGTGTGTAAAGCTACTGTTGCCCAGTTTACTGGTGATGTATTAATTTACCAAGTCCACAAACAAAACACTAACACCTATATTTTTGACAATGATCATGACGTACATAACGCTGACATATACTGCAAACGTGTCGACCACTCTATTCACCACTTTTTTTAGAACCGTCAATT
>JANSTX010054719.1:0-10777 GCA_027564355.1 Penthetria funebris | reverse complement strand
GTTTATTTCTTGGCGTTACATGAACGGAATCAAATACAATAGACCCTTGGAACTTCGTTCCCAGGGCCTAAAAAGTACGTGACTACGAGTATATTAATATTCACATATTAGTCGATTAACTAATCAACTATTTGGCTGATATATTCAATTTATCGGCATATGATAAACTATATTTATTTAAATTCTATTAATATATGCAAGCGCAATCATATTTTTATCATTCTTATCACATAATTCTTGTTTCATTCACCATAGTTGCATTTGTTTTCGCTTGTCGCATTATTGTTATCGCTATCGTTAGAATTTTAATAAAATAAATAAGTAATCAAAGTTAATCTCTATTTTTATTTACATATGTAATATTACGTAAAATTCCAAAGAAAGTTTATCAATTACAATATTTATATGTATTTTATCAATTATTCAATGTCAATGTCAAGGTTGATTTTATTTATGTTTCTTATCAGAAATATTGACACATTTTACATGGGATGAGTTAAAGTGAATTTCATAATCACATTTGTTATCAAATATTGACTGAATAATGAGAATTGTCCGTATATTAAGGAAATTTATTCAAATTAGTGGTAAATAAAGTAATGCTTATGGATACCATAATCCATCAATTTCAACTTGTGAATAGTGATTTAGGCGATTCAATAATGGTGATTTAATTAATGTTTGAAGATGCTGAATTGGAGACATTATTGGATCAAGATTCGTGTTAAACACAAGAAAAACTTGCTATAACATTAGAAGTGACAAAACAAATCATTTCATTACTTATGAAAGCAATGGGAATGCCATATGTGCACCGAGGGACATGGAAAACTTTTGTCACTTGTAAACATCTATACTACAACGACAAAAAGTAATGATTTTCTGCATCGTATTGTGGCTGGTTGAAAAAAATGGATCCACTGCAACGATCCAGAACACAAAAACTCATGGGTCATCAAGAAGCCCGGCCAATGATCTATTATATAACGGTAATGGTGAATATACATGCTCTGTATTTAGTGCGATCAGCTTATAGTGTTATTCATTACGATCCAACATATCGAAACAATCATAGTGGTTCACTACCGATTATAATTGATGCGTTTAAGCCGAATATTGAAGGGAAAATGTCCATAATTTCTTGCATGCTAATGTTCGACCACATATTGCAAGGCCACTCCAAACATACTTAAATTAGATGTCCTACTCCTCCCACCATACAGCGTTTAAGAATTGAAGTTTCAGAGTGTCTGATGTTGTTATGTATCATATCAGTAACGCGAAATGTTCTACGATTATTTATATGCCTAAACGAGGTCTTCTGGTTTTTCAGTCATTAGACAGAGTACTTTCTATTCTATTCAGATACCTTTTCTACGGTGTGAGAATATTGATGACCAAACGGTAAATACATATGCCATTAAAGGTCTGATTAGTTGCATCTAACAGAAAATCTTGGTTTTTTAGTCTAATCTACTATTATTGTTTGTTTTTTTTTTTTAGAATTGAGATCATGGAGTCTTAATGAACCGAAAGTCTTTGTGTTGTCTTTTAGATTATTTTTTGTACTATTGATTCTGTTGATATTTATTATTATAATATATGAATATTTCTTGCTCTAGTTGGAGTGTGTGGCCTTGTTATTACTACCGGTTTCACTCATTTTGTGTTCAAATGTACAAATTAAAGTGCGATGCAAGTATAAGGATATCATTGGCTGATGATCCAGCAATGGAAAATTACTAGAATTGACATAAATTGTGATTGAATTACCTATGACAACACGCCCAGGTAAAGATAGCTTGACTTAGTAAACTATATGTAGAAGCTGCTCAACCAATATTTACCTTCGACATACTTGCGGTGCTAATTTGAACATAATATGTATTTGTCTATTTACCAATTATTGGACCTATTTCGTATGTGTTGATTTGATGACGCATCAACAATTTAAATGTAACAGTTTAGTAATTTAATTCTAGCTATTACATTTTTTTAATTTTTCAAGCCTATGTAGAACCTCTCGTAGATATATGATTGGAATTTTAAATACTATGTGACCAGTAAGCGGCCGAATTGCCACGCTCTGCGTTCTAGTTAATTACAATTAAAGATAAATGTGGTTATTGTAATTATTATTCGAAATTTTGACAAAAAAGGCAACATTCATTTTAAAGTATCACCTTTTGTTTTAGTGATAATTATTGCATTTATTATAACAATTCATTATCTTATCAGAATAATCTAAACTCAATAAATAAAAAAATATTGAAATAAACTTAAGAAATGCTTTAAAATGCTTAACAAATAGTCCTTGGACAAATCATTACTCAATCACTTTGAGTTAAAATAATTATTTATAATTTGTTATTAATTAGATAAAGTCAATACTGTGTCAATACTATTATACTAGTATTTTATAGTTTTTTTCCATATAATTAATAATAATTGTATCGTTCAGTTACGTAAAATATATGTTTATAATCGATGAGAAATGCCCATATGAGAATCATGGGCATGGGTGTGCTTTTATGGGTAATATTGTTATTAATTATTGTTACTAATATAAAATGCAAATAGCATAAATTATTCGAAATTATTATGATTATTCCGATTTGATATTTTAATGCGATTACATTCGTACTATAAAAGTTGAAAAAGTTTTGCATTGTAATGTTTATTTTATATCTATGTGAGTCATTTAAAGTTTCACCCAACGTTATGTCGCTAATTTCGTATAAAAAACTAGTCTCAGTAGTTGTCTGATTTGTTTTAACAGCATTCTTACTATACATATTGGAAGCTTTGTACTGGAATGTACAACTTTTTCGTTGCGAATAATCCGTTCCAAGAGCGAACAGATCCCATATCGTGGATAATTATTGAAACAACCTTTTCTTATTTTGTTCAATTGGATCGAAATTCTCACATATACTAACAGACCTTTTCATCGGCTCGTTTTATCTGTCCATTTGTTGGGTCTCATTTGCGATCAAATGTATTACTGGGTAGAATTGGACGTTCTGTTCTTCAGCACTTTCTAGTCAGTGTTCTTCTCAAATGGTCTATTTCCTCCATGAAATTTGTATTGTTTTGTGTCTGATATGCAATAATTTTCTTGTGTGGTCGTGAGGGGATAACCGATTTGCCTTGTGGCTGGTCTTGTGTTACCATTGACAAGATTGTGATTGATTTTTATATCTCATATCTAGTCAATAAAATCAATTTTTGCATTTTAATCGCCTATACACATAACTAGATTTAAATTTTTAATCATCTTCATATAGATGCTAGAAATTTGTTACATATTCACCCTACTCTTGAATAATTGGTTTTGAGTTGACACCACTATACTTTGCTTTATTGTGTATCAATAAAACACCTTCGATACTATTATCTATGTGCTTCGAATTTCTAGAAATAATGTAAATGATGTATTTCTTTCTTCACTTTCCTTCCATCAAATAATCGCTCATCCCAAGAAAGATCCAAAGGTCGTTACCTTTTTAATTCCACAAACCAAATGCGTCAATTTCGTAAGTTCAAAATTTATTTCAAAAATTTCAGTTTTTAAATGTGCGTCCATTTCTGTAAGTTAACATTGTATTTCTGTCCAACGTTTCACGTGTCATTGTTAAATTTAAGTGGTGGTAGTTACAAGTCAGCTTTTTGACTAACCTCGTAAGTTATTTCAAAAGCACCACCATCAACCAATCGGCAAACTATACTTGAATGTCTCATCTTCAATTTGATATAATTTGATGACGATAATTCTGTAAATTATAGTTTTTTTTATACTTGTCAAGTATCGGTAAATGCCAATATTGTTCATCCCTGAGTGTAGCATAATACCCTCGGTTGGGCTTTACAAAAACTTGGTTAGAAATGCTTTAAAATTAAAAACGACATCGCGGCAAGATGCACTTCACGTAGGGGATTATATTATAGATATTTAATTATGTAGAGAGGTCTTCATAGAAAAAACAATAATACTTCCGCATTTTAATAATAAATGCTTTAATTTATACATAAATATTATCGCTAATCATTCATATCCGCCTTTTCATTGTATGTTAAAAAAAAACAATCTAAATTTTAATTCGATAAAACTATTAAAAAAATTAATTTTGTCAAACATCTGACACGTTATAATCATATTCATATACATAAAAAACAACTACTCGTCTATGTAATCATTTTTTAATAAATTTGATTATTATATTGATTGAATAATCTCGATTTTGGTTTCGTCTATGTCTACAGCAATTTTCGACCTAATATTGGTGGTTTAATTAAACATTGAATGCCGATTATATGTGACAACGATATATTTTACTGTTGTCAATGTGACACCACATGTTGCAGTTTATTTTGCATCTTTAACCTGAATGACAACATACACAAATAACAAAATCAAACAAAAGAAATACCGAAAATATTTTCATTTCATGATCCCAATTCTAAAAATAACCAGTTGATTACGCATTTGCCGCTTGTTCTTCGATTTTCTTACACCAAATGGAAAGGATCAGAGTACTTGATTGTAAAATTCTCCGTCTAATAACTATAGCCAGAAGATTCCGTGGCACATACACGCGTATAAGCAATCGTGGAATATATCTCGCTGCTGGCATTGAAAGAATTGATAGAATATTAGTAAGACAATCACTAAAAATCCTAAACAACATCAGAAACTCTGAAAACTCTATTTTGAAACGTTATGGAAGAATACATTTATTGTATGGAGAATCACAAAATTAAACATCCTATGGTTCTCTATACTATTTAGAACGGGCCGGAAAGTTGTACAATAATAACGGCCTCGTAAACCATTACTATCGGCGGACCGACTCTGAAAATGGTCTGATTTATAACACCGAACAAACTCAACTTTGCACATTTGAGGAACTTTAACATCAAGTCGCATTGGATTGGCAACTATTCCGCAAGAAGTTTTTCATGAAATTTAATGTATTGTCAAAAAATAATAAATAATTTTGAAATCGTTAGCATTTCAAGTGACTATGATTTATATGATGAACTACCATGACTTTTTCAAAATCTTGACGTGGTAGGCAATATATTCAAGTGTAGTGCATATTCCAAAATATTTATTTATTGTTTGGGATTATCGCCGTTAACTCGATATTAGTCGCATCGAAATCGTCAATGAAATACTCTTATGCCGATTGATAATTTGACTAAAATGTGCATTTCTTGCATAATTATCAATATTTGTGATATTACTATCATTCTATTTTCTGTCTTTATGACGTGAGTAAACAAAGAATTCAAGACTGATAAAACTCATCTAACTATTCACCTTAAATTACTATGTCCAACTGCAATTTCTTCATAAATTGTTTAATTTTGAACTTCGATTAAGCATTCTGTATTATGTTATATGTGTTTCGAAAAAATTGATTTCAAAATTTTAACATTTTTGCACTATTGCACTATCGCTTTAGCCAATTATCGAAACACCTATTCCAGTCAGAATAGTCAGAATTATATGGACAATGGGACAACAGGACAATGTGTTACGTCTTTCAAAATAATCGATTGTTTGAAGACTTACTCTATATATTTTCATCCAATCGATCATAGTTTCTAAGTGTAGATTTATGATTTTAGTTGCTGGTGATAAGTTTGCATGTAATTTTGGTGATTGGATGAAATGCAAATATATCGATTGGCAATATTTAGCGTGAAAAAGATAGCAGCGTATTTGGAACCCTGCAGTATAACACCAGATACATGTGGTCACCAATGCGAACCATATATGATCTGTTTGTTAAAAAATTATAAATTACTATGTATTTTAGTTTGATATAATTGGTCGAAAATGTGTCCGAACCCTTCTCTCAGTTAAGAGCAGCAGCGATTGTAAATCGATTATGTTGTTATTATGTTGTTATTGGTTATAATTGCGTGAACCTCTTCTGCAACCCATTTGTTAGTCGAAAAGAAGTTCTTTTTACTTTCGCAATGAAATCTATTACAATATTAGTGAATTTTTTTTTTGTTCAATTTGAACACAGCAAACAGTAGTGAGAGATAGACATGTAGTTTGTGATTAGTGTAGGATTTTTCCTTGCTTAAGTATTAGAAGTTTATTATAGGTATAATGTGCACATAATACCAGAGAATTTACTTATCACACAGAACAAGTACATCTGGAATTTTAATGGAAATAGAGTATAAGACGTATCGCAATTATTGAATTGATTCAACCAATGTTAAAGTTTCGTATGGCACATTCCAACTAAATACGTAAAACATATCCGCATTTTTATTGTATATTTTAAGAAGACAATAAAACAAAAATTTGAATTTTAATTGGATAAAACTATTAGAAATAATTTTGTCTCAAATATCTGACACATTCTAATCGTATACATAAAATGACAATTACTCGTATATGTAATCATCATTTCTTAATATATTTTATTATTCATTCAATATTAAATTTTATTATTAATTCTGTGATTAATTCATTAAGTTTTGAAGGAAGAGAAAAAAAACGTAGTCACATAGTAAATTATCATAATTATCAGAATATCATCAAATATATACGCTCATACTTTTGTATATTTAGTAGTGTGTTAGAGTATCTGTAAATACCCACATGTACTCGCTTAGTATATTCACAATATTGAAATTATAACCGCCAACCATTCACTAATAAATTGTTCATTTTTCTGATTGTTATATTACTGACTGATGCCTGTTTTATATATAGGAAACCATGTGATAAAAATTCTTGATATAAAAACTTCGTATTGGGTATATTCAGCTAAGGCGAGTCCCTCAACCGTCATATCTCATATAGCTATCTATCTATCAATAACATGTACAATATGTATATATATAACTAAGTGTTTAATATTGTCTTTATATATAGAATTTACTTATCGTATAAAATTAAAGACTGAGAAAACCCACGGAACACAAGCACCAGCATACCACAAGACCAATCCTCAATCAATGCCTCAACAATGAATATACATATATAGATATACATTTATAGGTAGATAAATTGTAAGAATATTTAATCCACCACTTATAAGAAAGTCTTAAGTGTGTTGATTGATTACTTACTTTAAATTTATTGTTGTTCTTTGCTTCTTAAAGTCGAATAGCCTTGATCTTGGTCAAGAAACTTTGATTGAGATAAATAATAATAATATAAGTGCTCGTATGTATAAAAATAAATTTTGTAATCGTTTGCTATCATACGTACATTTTTTTTTTTTGTGTTTTTTTTTGGTTTTGTTTCCACCATAAATGCCTAACTAAATAACCAAATAATTTCTATACGAGTGTATATGCGAGTGAGTACCTAGCTATGAGTACCAGCATTGAGTTTGGATAGTAAAAAAATCAATTTCTTCAAAATCAAGATCTGTTCGTTTCATATATATGGGCTTTTTTCTTATGAATAATTATATAAAGCGAAATTAAATTAATTCATTTAATTTTTTGGGAAAATTTCTAAAATTATTAAATGTGATGTGGAAATTTTAAATTGGATAGGTAATTACATTTACAAAATTAACAAAAAAAAAAATCATGATGATCGCATTATGAAATATAAATACACATTTTTAATATAATTTGCAATTTATTAAATTCTAATTATTAAGTAATTTTTAAGATTATAAAACGAGATATTCGTTGTCAAATATGCCCACGAATTGATTATTGGATTCGTAGGCATATTTAACAATTATTTAGTTCCGCAATATCATTTGCTAATAAATTTTCAAATCTCGACAAACAAAAATATCGGCGATAAACAATTTACATCACGGGTAAATCATCCTGCGATTTACTATTAATATCTGCTATTAAATCAATGCATCATATAAGAGTGATGCAATTAAATACGTTAACTCTATATAG
This sequence comes from Penthetria funebris, assembly GCA_027564355.1. NCBI lineage: Eukaryota > Metazoa > Arthropoda > Insecta > Diptera > Pleciidae > Penthetria > Penthetria funebris. The sequence goes on along the minus strand of JANSTX010054719.1, from coordinate 2,872 downwards.
TAGTAATAAAAAAAAGATATGAGCTATATGAGCTTACGCGATCCTTCACAACCCATGTTCTGTTGATTGCTGAAACTAAATTAAATGCCAAACACGTGTTAAACATAAGCAACTATAAAATATTTCGGTCGGACAGATGAAACAACATTAGTGGACGTGATGGTGCTACAGCGGTCCTCCTGAGAAGTGATCTTGATGGAAGAAAGATTGACATTCGGTCATTCGGGGGATGGAAGCAAATTGCTAATTATCTCGGCTTATTTTCCTGGTTCCCGTGAAGCAGTCATCAATGACTCAGATTTGAATGTAATGGTTGAGTTTGCAGTAGAATCTCTTGCTAGATTCGTACTTGTTTGTAGATTTTAATGCAAAATATTCACAATGGCAAAATACTACTAATAATGTCAATAGTATAGAGTACTCTATAACTGGTATTTTGTTGACCTATTCGCTAAATCTCTGACCCTCATCAGCTCTCTCGAGAAAGTTTCCTTGACCTTCGTTGACTCAAGATTATCCCTAAACTTATGTCCACAATGCGCTGACTATCTTGACTCAGTCGATTTCGTATCAAATCACAGGGCAGTCATTCTCGACATTCGGGGAAGGTTAAACAACTCGCCGATTTTCGACTTGAAACTTCGTGACTATGGACACATAGACTAGCACCAATTCAATGGTGCCTAGGGTTCGCAATAAGCCGACTGTTTTTGAAAAATCCGGTTTTCGGTTTTTCATGTTGAAGAAACCAAACCGAAACCGGTTAACCAAAAAAAAAAACAACAACATTGGTTAAATCATATTTATTACCACCAAAAATATATTTCAATTGGGTAAGTTTCTAAAAAGTTTTACTATTTTTCGTGTCTCAAAGAGCACAGTTTTAATACTTATGTTAAAAAACGGAGTTTTCATACTTAATTCCTCATTAGAACTAGAAACGTCAATTTTAGTATTATTACCCGGTTTCGGTTAGACCGATTTGCGGACCCTAATGGTGCTCAACACCAGTTTATTGACTAAATTCCGTTGTCAGATGTATGACCAACGACGACATTGATGAAGCATTTGAAAAATTTCAATGAGATATTGAGACAATTATATTCAGACAATAGTCGTCATTAACATTAACAGCCAAAACATGACTGTGGATATCAGACTGAAAAAAAACTTTAGGAGACAATTATATCGCGCGAGGAGAAGAAACATATTAGATGCCCATACAATTTGATCACAACTGTCTCAACAATATGATTAGAAATCAAATAAGATTACATCTACAACATACCACTAAGCAAAATTTGACTCGATCATTATGTCTCCAAAAAACGTTAAAAGGGTGCTTGACACTAATGCAAATAGGAACATCAACATAATTGACAATGATACTGATGGCATTACATCTTCGCCAAATCTTATCTGAGTTTTCTGATCATCACCTCTCAATGGAATATTTCACGGTGACCGAACTGTGATCGTTAATCAGGACGTCCAACAATAAGGTAACGAGGGACCCTGATAGATATTCTAACAGATTCATCAAAAGATCATCCAATAAATTAATCGCTATTTAATTAATAATGCATACATACCAAAATCATGGAAATGGCGATGGTTATACCAATTCTTAAGTCCGGAAAAGTCATGAAAGGCTTTTGACAAATAAAATGATCGATTGCATTAAAAGTAAACACTTATTAGTGTTACTCCACTAGCCACGCACTGGTTAGCATATTAGATATTGTCATAGCGACAACATACGGCCGACAACGGACGATTGCGGCCTCCATTGACTGAAAATGCTTTTGAATAAATGGTTTAAACTTCAAACTAAACCCCATATATGGCTTTAACGATCACTTATGACACTCAATTTACGACTTCCTCACACACTGGGTCACATTCATGCTGCATGGTAAGCTAAAATCATCACTCAATGGGTTGGTTTCGTATGAGCCTACTCCTAACGGGCCCCACGTGAGCCTTAATCACCACATCAATTGTGTGTTAACATAACACCTTAGATTTGGTATTTTAGTGGTAATTGGTCAGATTTGGTTTTAATCACTAACTTTGACTCCATTAGCCGTGTCAATAGAGCATATCTCTGAAGCAACCCTTAAGTCAGGACTCAGCGGCAGTCAGCGAAAGGAACTTTAAATATATATGTATATGTTATACAATAAATAAATATATTTAATAGTTTAATACTTCTTGTGTAAAACTTTTTAACGACTTTTTAACACAATCCATTAAAAATCAGAAATATGCCAGTATTGAAAGATTTACTTTGATAAACAACAAAAAAGAAGAAAATCGTCAAATTTTGCTAACAATTTTTGCTATTCGCATTTATTGTTACCTCTTTTTTGCAAGAAGGTTATTGTGCCTTTAGAATGAACGTGATAACCATTTCCAATGTATAGAAGAAGTTTAACTCTAATATGTAAAAAAAACTACGACTGTAAGTTTTAAAGTTAGATTTTTTATTTTAATTTTAATTTTTGTTTTTATAAATCATTTGTGATAAAAACCAAAGGCTACATACATGTAGTTGAGTATTTAAAGTAAACATAACTAGCGAGGCTATGGACATTTACTCGTACTTGTGTATATGAATTTGTTGTTGTTCATCAACAAAACAACTTTAGAAGTACATTTTTGTTTCCATTTATTTTCTTTTTTATAACGACATCATTCACATAATATTTTATTTCTTAAGCTATTTTTTGATTTTATGTTATATTTACTTTAAAATTTTTCACATATTATATGACTAATTGTTCCGCAATAAGATTCAGACTCAATAAGAAAAGATATAGAAAACGAGAGAAATATAATTGGCATCGCCAATTATTGTAGGCCCTGGGAA
>JANSTX010054716.1:0-10781 GCA_027564355.1 Penthetria funebris | reverse complement strand
ATATATATGGTAATATAAGGAATTTGTTCAAAACCATCATCATCTATAGATATGTGTGAACGAACGAAAATATTAAGTACATTTGTGTGGAAATTCCCTAAAAGGACTTTCCAAAAACGAAATGTTCTCTAGAATTTCAAGTTTTTTCGTGATTTTATTTTTTCCTATTTTTGAATTTTTTGTTGAGTTTTTCATTAAATGGACGATGAAGCCTACGAATATGCACTTTTAAAATACTATACATATACTTCTCGTATCTGTTCCCAAACGAATGAAATGGTATCAATACTTTTATGATTCCAATAAAACGATAGCCGTTTTTTGTATGTTATAACACATCACAAAATCTGTTCCATTTTTCTTGTTTTTTCCGAAAATAATTGACGTTTTCAGCAGTTATTCCACTCCACATACATATAAACTCGTACGATATTCAAAGTACTATATGAGGATACCTATGATCCTGTATATCGATGGCTACTACCCTTGTACAGTGTATAATATTACAAGAATGAATGGATATACTGGAAAACCAAATAGAAAATATGAAAATTTTCACATATGCTATTATTGTTGTATATATATGCGGTATGGTACCAACAACGGGGTTGTATAAAATGAAGATAATCCACCATTGTGTATAATCTCAAGGGATGAATGTTTATTGATAACATAAAATAAGTGTATTTTTATGTAATTTATTTTACTGTATGCGAGTATATTACACTTGTAGTGTGTGTATTTTGTATACATTTTGGTTTTTATTCTTTTGCATTTTTATGTAGTTTCTGTATGTTTCAAATGTTGCTTTCTGTTTTGCAGAGAAGTTTATCGCATTTTTTTATGGTCCATTGTGGTTTGAACAATTTCAATTTATCTGAGTTTTTACAGGAAATATTGTAACATATTTTTGGTATTATGAAAAATATAGGCTAATTTGATAATTTTATATATTGAATATATTTAGCATTTATATAAACCATATATTGATATGAAAGATGAGGTTAACGCATTGAACTATACGAATCGCATACGAAATCCTCCTCTTAAGGTTTAACACAACAAAAATTGTGATAAGATGAACGCAATTTGGTTATTGCAAACTGACAAATTATTTTACTATGTTCATTTCACTCAAATATAATTGTGGTTTGAGTCTCAGCTAAACGAAAGTAAAATTCCCAACTAATTAAAAATTTTGTGCTTTAATTAAATTATCGTTTATGTGGCTTAGTGAAAAACTCACAAGTATAGTCGAGACACAAAAAAAAAAAATTAAAAAATTAGTTGTGATACAAACCACAATTATAGTCGAGAGACAATTATTTTATACAAGTTGCACTTTCAACTTGCGTTTCAGCAAGTGAAATTATGTTTCGCACCAAATATTATTTATGTCATTAATGTATCGCAACTAATTAAAATATGTGATGTCTTAACTAACTAAAAGTTATGTGTCTTGGCATACTTAGCCGGTAAAACAATTCTTTTTTATAATTGTGCCTTAGCTTCAGTGTATGAAAATCAATTCTACTAAATCTATGGTGTCCCTTTAATTTTTAATCATAACATGTCAATTTTGTCTAGAAATTGAATGGCATCTTTTGTCGAAAAGTCATTAAAGTATATTTGATTGTATATAAAATAATCTGCCAGATGCATCTCCGTTATGTGGTAGATAATATAAATTAAACATTTTATATCTACCTCACTAAAATGATGCGTAATGTATCACATGTAACAGTGTGAACAGTGTGAAAAATTTTAACTGTAACATTTGGAAGTCAAGCAGTTAAAATACCACACTTATCGACCACGAATTGGTGAGTTTGAATAGTAGCTCTTCTATACACGATTCTTATAGCGATGTTTATAAGACATAATCGAATTAAAAACAGATGTTTATGTCCTATACGGACTGATCAAGACTATATATTTGTAGATATATTGTGATACAATAAATCAAACAGCGCTGTAACGAAAACATTAAATTAAAGTTCGTTGAACAGAATTAGTTACAAACCTAAAGAAGGTTGGACGAATTTTCCGATAAGCCTTTTGCTTTTTGGGAGCTACAAATTCAAGTTTTTTTTTTTTTAATTTGTATTAAAATATGGGATGCAATACAATATTCCAAGTAATATTCCCGTATAAAAACAATCAATTCATAATATTGATAATTATATTTAAGACTGAATTTGAGGTATGCCGTACTGCACCTGAATATACCAAGCCTCTATTATTTTAATCCTATTATAGAAAAACCCATACTGGATAAAGTAAAAAAAATATTGAAAATATTTAAAATCAATATTTAAATAATAATATCAAGATATTAATCCCCTTAATACTCAATAATATATTTTTTACATTATGGTTTTAATTTTTCCAGTTAAAAAAAAAAAAAATTTTTTTTTCAAATCATTTAAAATATAAAAAAGAAGTGATAAAATTAGTCTGGTGATTTGCTAAGTATACGAAAATTCTTGGGAGAAACGTCATTTATTTAAGATGAAGTGGAAATCGAAATGATAGTACTGCATAGTATAAAAGATTCAGCAAGTGAACCGAAGAGATTTAAAGTTTTTAAAATTCTGGTATGATTAAGGGTATCAATTTACGAATGATGAGAATATTCTTGAACCATGATGAAGTTATTGTAATTGGTATACGAATTCAAGATATTCATTAGGTTTTGAAATGAGTAAGTCGTTGAAAAGTGGAAAAATGGACAAAAATAACGGGATTATTCTATTTTCCGTAATATCGATGCCCATGAAAATTTGATTATTCTACAGGGATTAATATAAATTTTGGCGGGAAAACTTTTTCAGTTAAATAAATTCAGTATCCCTTTTAAGATCTTAAGGGCTGAAATTATTGTCTTTTACGTTATGTTTGTCTTGATCACCTGAACACTTGAACACGAGAGGTTCAATACATTTTTAATTTTAATCGAATATTATTTTTTTATCCATAATTAACAACCCTCGTTTGATCACCAATTAGAACAATTGGATACCATGATGAAGTAAGTTTCCACCGTAACATTTATGTCTATAGATACAAATGGGTGGTGGAACAATTGAAATTTTACTAGATCACTCTACAATTTCTCATTACCATAATTGTGAATGATCGAAATTCTTATTGAACTAATTCTCAATTTAAATATCAATTGCTTTATCAATTCATTCTTGTATATTAGACAATTTTCTGCACACCTTAGCTTTACAAATAAAATAGCAAAAATATGTTTTTCCCATTATGTTTTCCTTTTTTTTTTCTAGGCCTTTTTCTTTGGGACATTTCCCTTAAAAATATACACTTTTATTTATTTAACGTTTACACATTATGCTAAAAGCATATATAGAAAAATCCATTAACATAATAAAAAGAGGGACCATAATTTTGTCCTGATTTGATTTGATATTTGAGGCGTATAAAGGATAATTCGAAATTTACTTGTTATTATTATTTTGGGGAGATAACTTATGTATTTTTAGGGGATGGTTCCAAAAAAAAAAAAAAAAACAGCAATATTTAGAAGTTACATTATTTAATATATACAAAATATTATCAAATCGATTACCTACATATGAATGGGCACATTTTATATGTGTACATTGGTACAATAAAATAATAAAAAAAAAACACTGCCCACCTCACACCCGCCACCATCCACAATTATTGGAGACAATTTTGTTTATTTATCTTAACCCTATTATGGCTCTGTGTACCGTCCATAGACGTCTCTATGTATATAATTAGAGCACATAATTTATTTATACTAAAACAAACAGCTACACAGACCGGATATTTTGAATTTTCCCTTAATTTTATTATACTAATCACAATATAGTACGCGGTAATGATGTGGAATAATACTATTTTTGGACAACATTTTCAAATCAGGGATGAATTTTTGTTTGGTTTTTCTTTCTATGTTTTTTTTTCCGGGTATATAGTCATATAGAGTCGTACATAGATTATATATATCCATACTATCTCTCATTATTAAATTATGTAACTTTTATAGAGGGTTTCTGTATGTTCATAGTATTGTATACTATAAGTATTTTCCTATGTTCGTAACAGTCCCTGAATGAATCTTCACTGTATAGTCATCACAGATTCTTCTATATAATCATACACGTATATTATATTGCCTTTATTAACGTTTCTCTTATGCAATATACGATTATACATACATCGTGTATATAAAAATGGTTTGTCAAATATTGAATTACCTCAATGTAATCAAATTATATTGAAAACGAAATTGTTACTTAAGAAAAAGCCAAAATTACTTTGATTTTCTATTTATTACATAGGTCATATGGTCTATGTGTGTACACGGGGGTATACAATCACATAGTAAATAAGAAGAAAAACTGGGGACAAAAGTTCAAATAATTGAAGTTTATGGGATAAGATCATTGTATCAGATTGGAATTTCAAATAGAAAGTTTATTCAATTATAGTCTCGTATTATGGTTTTTATTTATAGGATTATATTTCACTATATTTTTCAATTGAACAAAATGTTTACAAATAATATCGATCGATTTAGTTATATACAACATATATGTATAGGCATGCTTTATCAATTGAATTGACTGTTGAATTTCTTCATACAGCTTAAAAATTGATGACACTCAATTAAAAACGGCAAAAATCCAATTAAATATTGTTACACAATTATCTGCAAGCCACCAAGTGGAATTATATTACAATACGATTAAATTTTCTATAAATACTATCTGCACAACGCCATCTATTACCAATATTCAACAAACATGAAACATGGCAAATAATAAATATATTGAATAAATTAAGTTTGTATTATATTGCAAGTGATAATTTTATTATGTTAACATCGAAAAATGAACACAGATGACGCTGCTTAGCAAATATTCAAACCATATTTAGCCGATACACAAATGACTAATACTATGTGTCTAGATTACGTTTAAATATTGCCAAACATTGAAATGACCTCCTGATTGCATCCATCTTTCTGATAGCATTTTCAAATACAAATGTTCGTATAAAATATTGTGCTTACGTTCGATTGTGATATTATCTTTCTCACGCAGTTTCACTCGATGATCTTCCTAAACGATATCATTGATTTAATTTATTATTTCTAGAGTAGTCACATCTTTTGGTTTTTTTCATTTCTTTTCTTCTTTGTTTTATATTTGCAATCAAAGGTGCATTATCACCATAAACCTCATCTAATTCAGATTTGATTTATTTGAAAGCCCAGTATGTTAATTTCATTTTGAAACTTTTCGTGGAATATTATCGGTGCATCAACGGAGCTTGTTAAGCATAGTGCAAATTATCAATAAACTATAAAACTTAATATGCATATAAATATTTAAGTATATGGAAGTGGCAAAGTTTTTTTTGCAAACTTAGCCGAAATTCAAAATTATAGATTAAATTCGTAGAAGTTAATTATGGTAAGAACGTACGTCAAATAAAATTTGCAGTTCTTCAGATTATATAGTTAAAAGTTTAAAAATCTTTTCTGTCTTTATATGGAAAGTTTCATATTTAATCCTATTTACGTATTGTTATAACTCTCAAAATATGTATAATTAATTTAATTAGCTCCTCAATTGCATCATTTTAACATATCAAAATCATCATCATCCTGATGATTTTAAAGACAAAGTTTATATTACAAAACTTTATAAATTTTACTAAATTAAATAATTTAATTGTAATAAATACGTAATTAAATGAAGCATTTTCGAGAAATGATTTTTTATTACTTTTTGTAGGGGCTCTTGAACTCTATTATTGTAAATTATTGAATGACTGAAATATGAAAGTTTATTTGCAAAATTAAACGCAATGATTTACAGGGAAATTGATATAAAGAAGAACCATTAACAAATTATTATATTGTTTGCAAGGTTCCTTCAGGAAAATTAATTTAAAAACAGTTCTCCAGCACCTAAATGATACTTCAAATTTCAAATTAAATTTAAATCAATAATATTCAGAATTACAAATTATAAGGGTGGATTGGATAGTTTTCAAACAGATTTATGCACATGAATTACAGAATAGAAATTATTTGTGTGTCCAAGAGATTAATGTATCGTTTAGTATATTTTATTGGTACACTTGATTGATTCACCGTACTGCCCTAATCGATGAAAACGAATAGATAGGCCAACATTTGCAGTTACGAAACCCGAACTTCTAGATGTTGGTCACAGCTCGGGGTCATTCCATGTACCACCGGAAATGGCATATAAATTAATTTTTATTTGCTCCACTTGTCCATTTACAGACTGACAAATATATGATATTAACATTAGTTTCTAATCAACAATACTATAAATTTGAATGTAAATTAATTATAATGTTTATTATGTGAAATATTGACTCTATTGTGATAGAATTAAATTTGGCATCCCAATCAATATCAATAATGGATGCAGCATTGATCTCAATTATGTGTAAAATGATTTCAAAAATGATAAATTATATTATGCTTCGGTACTGTAATAGATTATGTTTCCCATATGTAAATTATATTTCAATCAGAAATACAATATATGAACCAATTTATATAATTGCAATATTATTTAATTACAGGCTTGATTAATTAATTAAATTCTATATTTTATTATTGAATTGATTTTATATGGCTTATTAATTTTTATTTGTATATCGAAATTAATCTCAGCACCTCCATAAATGGTCTGATGAATAATGAGAAATATAGCAAATTTCGCAACACCTACCCAGAATATGCATGTCGGATCAGACATTGAAATGTACTCAAAATATTAGAAGTAAACTTAATTTCTATGAAAGTTACGCTTGATTTGAAAGAATTACCTATAAATTTATTATTCATATTATACTACAGGAAGAAGCGGAATAAAATAAAGTAGAAAAAAGAAGAAGATTTAGGAGAAGAAAAAAACCTAGAAGGGGGAGCAAAACTTAAGAATAAAACAAGAAGAAGAAAGAGATGTGCACGAAAATAGGAATAAGTAGAAGAAAAAGAAGAGGAAAGCGACAAAAATACCAATGTAAAGAAGAAAATAGGAGAAAGGTGGGGGGGGCGTTGAGGATCAAAGGGGAATGAAAAGAAAAAGGATGAAGGAAAGAGGAGCATAAGAAGTTGAAGATGAAAAAGCAGAAGATGAAAAAGTAGAAGATGTAGAAGATGACGAAGCAGAAAGTGAAGAAGAAGAAATAGAAAAGAAGAAACTGAAAAGAAGAAGAAGATGAACGCGCAGAAAAGAGCGAAAAGAAAAAGAACGAGAAGAATAAAAACAATTACAATGAGAAGTAATAATGGAGAAAAGTAGAAGAAGAGGAAGAAAGAAACTAAGAAGAACAATAAGAGAAGGAAGAAGAATAGAATGAAAAATAAAATTATATTAAGGGTATAAGACGAAGAATAATTAAGAGAAGAAGCATATGATGAATAATATTAAAGAGTAAACTATAGACTATTTATATAGTTACTAGTATTTGACTAAGGAATAATGAAAGGAACAAGTTAAATAAGAAGAAGGAGGAAACAAAAAGGAGATGGACAAAAAGAAGAAGAATAGAAAGAAGAGAAAAAAAATTAGAATAGAAATAGAATCTTCATATTTTAATTCTTAATATATTGCAATGGTCTGTTTATTTAATTCTTAATATATTGCAATGGTCTGTGTAATGACTACCAGGCCTGATATCTGGCTGTTTCTTTTAAAAACACGATTGTAAAACCGAATGGATCGTGATTTAATTCAGATTTGATTTCAAAATGATTTCGAACAGAATCTATGTATCGCCTTGTAACCGATCTATATACACAAATTAGTAAAAGTATACTCAGTTCAACTTTCCATTACGGCTATCTCGCCGTGCACTTTTACCAACCTCTTTGTCCAATTATTGTGATGGCAGATTTTGTTAGTTAATCGCATTTTTGCTGTTAATCGCATTCTTGTTAACATATTTATCCTACTCATTAGTAGATTTCAAGTATCAACACTATTCCATTCCTTCTTTTAATAACTATAATGAAAATAAATGAAACGCTCACACACACTTATCTCAATGCGTCTACGACTGTGTTACAGTCGTAGACGCATTAAAGTTGAAATAACTTTTATACCATCAGCAGTTCCAGTTTCGTCTCCTTATGACAACCATACATTTTTATTTCATCTTTGCAATAATGGTCGCTAGAAACAACGTCTAACACCAAATTCCTCCATTTTCAACTATTATGTAATCCATTTGATTCTGATACGTCCATTCGGATAATCCAAGTTTCTGTTTGTAATTTTTCAATGATCTTATCAGTAATATTTTCAAAGAGTAGTCACCATATTGTGACGTTAACAAAATAGACAATATTAACCCAATGATGAATATATTGTGATAATTTTCAGTGTTAGGTGTCACTTTGGTATGAGGGATCGAGAGAGGTGTGTAGATAGTAAGTGATTCTGTTTAAAGGTTGTACATCAAATGTGTCATTAGTGATCTTCTCTATCGGTATACTTTATCAGTAGGAATGGTTTTAACTATTTTAATTATACTTGTAGAATTAGTGTTGCGTGGTATACACGAGATCCCTATGAACGCCAAATTTATTCACTCTTCTAGTACAAAGTTAATGGATACACAAAAGTTTCCAGCACCCCGTTTTTTTCTGGTTTTTAACTATTTTTTGCAATACTTACTGGATTTCCTTTAAAATCTTTTGAAGTGATAATATATTTTCTTTTCACATACACGAAGGATATACAAAAGTATATGTTAAATAAAATACTAATCCGCTTACTTACGAAACATTTGCTTTTGTTCAATAGTAACCTGCTAGTCCTTATAAATATATATATATAGACAGGTACATATTTACATTTATTTTCTTCTGTAATCCACAGAAGTTTTCCTCTTTTGAATTTTATGTTTGTCAACAATCATCTTACACATATACATATACTTATATAGTACAAGAAAAAAAAAAAAACATTTCCCATAGATTCTTGAGGATATTTACAAATCCAAATACGAGAAAAAAGCTAGGAAAATCCGTTTTCAAAATATTATCATAATTTTTTCCATAATAAAATTTATTATGATAAAAATTATACATAAAAAGGAAAAGTTTCAAGCCAACCCCTTGGATAAAGTTCAAATTATATTTAAACTTCATGTAGTTTATATGATGATGTTATTTTCTTTTTAATATCTCAACTGATGCCCATTTTTCTATCTTTGCTATTTTAAGCTATAGTCAAAGATGATATAATCGCATTTAAATACACAACAAACATATTAAATTATGCTGAGTTTTAAATGATGCAGCTCAATGCTCATAAACTCATATCGGCCAGAAAACGACTATATATCTAACAAAATAGAATATGTGTCTAAAGGTCTAGATATAGAAATATATGGAACTATGTACCTTTATTAAATAATATGTGCTAAAGTCTGAAATGTGAATGTAGAGATGTAGATATCAACAATCTATAAAGCATATATGAGTATAGTTAACATACAGTAGTTGTTATATAAACATGTAAAATGCTTATGCATCCATGCACCCTGATATAATAGGTGGTTTTTCATTCCAAAATGTGCATTTAGCCAAAAGAACAAAAATACTATTCATTCTATTTGCCTACATAGCTCTATATATATATATATGGATATGAGGCCATCACCATAGATACACGTATATATGGACCAATTTACTATACACCACATATTGGTGATATATAACATTTATAGAAGGAAAATTCATGGAAAAACCCATATACTCGTACGAGGACATGCTATATTTGCATAACAGAGATGAGGTGTATAATAAAGGAAGTGTAACCATCCCCCAGATATGCACATACCTCTATATTTATACAAGTATATATTACATATATATTTTGTTAAAAAAATATATGAAACATTTTTATAAATGTGATGACATCCTGGAAAATGAGAACGAAATGTTATGTTGTAAAAAGTGTTAAAATAAATGCAAATTTTTATTTTGAAAGTAAATTAGCTGCCATTTTCAAATGTTCGGTTTTTTTTTTTCTTCCTTAAACATGTACAACCGTACGAGTATGTATAAGGATCTTCTATCAAAAAAAAAAAAAAAAAATCATAAAAATAGTGACAACACCGAGTGAAAATAGGAAAAACTATATACAATAAAATAGTGCAGGAGAGAAATACACACTGTGATAGTATTTTATATGCACTTTGTGCATAATAATAATGCATATTTGAACTTGCATAATAAAATGAAATGACATAACATTTTGCTATGTTTAGAGTATATGAAACGTTGTGTGTACATAATTTGTCTTCTGCTAAAAGGTTGCATTTTTGGGTTAATGTAATAATTTAAGCAAATATTTTCCAACATAAAATATTTTATGAGACACAAACATTAGCATTTAAAAGGGTGAAACAAAAGTAATTAATTGTCTTTAGGTAGAGAGTTGTAATAATATGTGGGTGAATCAGTGGATTACGATCAATCATTCGGATGAGTTGAATTCTTAATCAAATTCTTACTATAACTCCACGGATGAACATAGTTATAAATTACCAGCCAGTGCATTGCGGCGAACTGCTGTTGCTGCTGCTGCATGACGTTAAAACCTAGGTGCGGTTTTAGGCTGCTCGAACACGTTTCTCCAACCAGATCTGTGTCTTCCAATCCCGAATTTTAAGAATCTTCATATCATCGTTTACTGCATCTAACCATCTAGCCCTAGGTCTTCCGG
>JANSTX010054714.1:0-10782 GCA_027564355.1 Penthetria funebris | reverse complement strand
CACGGACGGACGGACGGACGGACATGCTTAAATCAACTTTTTTTTCAATTATAAGCACTTCTGTGTAATTTTTTTTTAATATGCAGTAGTAATGCCGAAAAATTACCTCCGTTAATATTATTGTATTAATTAACGTAAACGAATTGGATTCAGAATATCTGTAATGTATAAACAATGCTTCAACCATTATGTTGAATAGGTACAAACCATATATTCTTATGTTTAGCGAGATTGGAAGACATTCCACAGGAACCACAAAGGTCACATAATTATTATTAAATGATGTAGAAATTCTCTTTTAGACGTTCACACCTATATAAATACAGATATTTTACGTGATTTTTATTTAGTAACAACAGGCAGATTAGATTAAAATTAATAGCAACCTTAAACTATTACAGAACATGGTTTAGTTAGAAATTATCATGAAATTTTTTGTCTATATGCGCATTATTTAGGGATGTTTCTAGACGAAAAAATTGTTATTAAACTTTGTAATGCTAAAGTAAGACAACATGTTTGGAAAATATTCGCATTGATATAAGATAGTAAAAACGTTCTTGGTTTCACTAGTTATGAGAGGAAGGAATATGGATTAGTGAGTCATATAAATAGAATAAGACAAATTAAAATTATAATAGACTGATGATTACATGATCCAAAAAAGATGCATAATTAGATCATGTTATAATGATGTATATATATTGGCACATATTATGGCTTTGGTAGTTTGTTTGATTATAACATATCCATTACCCACCGTAGTTTCATGATGATTATCTTAAATTTTGCGATTCCGGCATTAGCATTAACTAAAGTACCTCGAGTTATAACTTACAGACTGTGATATCTTGAACGCATCATACAAAAGTTTACGAGAAGGTTAAATATTGCTTAATTTCAGTTCCTTTCTAATTGAATAATTTATCTTGTAAAGAGATACTTAACAGTTAACCACCATATCAGATTTGGATCAATATAAATTGGATCTTCGATTATAAAAAAAAAATTACCGAACTTATGATCAATATTGCATAAATGCAATATTATTGATGGTCAAGGTTGCCAAATAAGATATACCATGCACTGGAACTTATGGTGGAACCAATATCTGGTTTTTCTCAAATATCTAAAATGAAATTCAATATATACATTTGAAATCATTAAATTTGATTTTTAGTGAAATATAATATTATAATAAAATATTAATTTTAAGCTATAATTTAAGTGATTATAGACATATACGAGTATAAACCCCACTTAAATTTTGAAGTAAAAAAAAGTTCAATATAATTTAGCACTTAAAAACTAAAACTTTAAACAAATACTGGTAAATGGGAAACACTTTCTCTGTTTGTTTATAAAAACTCGTTGGTTGCCTTTGAGCTGCTTCATTTTACATATTGTAGTTATTGAAGAAAGATTAATAATAAACCTTTAGACAATTAAC
Organism: Penthetria funebris; assembly: GCA_027564355.1. Taxonomy (NCBI): domain Eukaryota; kingdom Metazoa; phylum Arthropoda; class Insecta; order Diptera; family Pleciidae; genus Penthetria; species Penthetria funebris. The sequence goes on along the minus strand of JANSTX010054714.1, from coordinate 9,332 downwards.
TATTCATTTTATTTTTTATATTTATTAAAATATTAAGTGAAAAAGAAATTATTAAAAATTTACAAACGAGAAAAAATGAAAGTGAAATTAATGATCAAAAGTGATCAGTTGTTAGAACAGTTAATTAATATGTTGCTATTTGGCGGATATGTGACCTAGTTAAAAATCAATGCATTTCTAAGTAAGAGTGGCGTTATTTTTAAATTATAAATTTTGGTTTTTTTTTTAAATATTAGTATGAAAGTTGTTAATTTACTAAGGAATAGTTAAATCAGAATTTCTTAAAATGAAGTTTTTGGTATATAAAGTAATTATTATAAAATCAGTTGATTGGTCTATTTTCTTTTAAATTAAAAATATACTGCCGGTTTTATTTGCGTTCTATTAAGTCCAGATAATTTACCAAAATGCAATGGTCGCGTAAACAATTTAAATATACAAATTTTAATAATCGTAATATTTCGAATAGCTCTTTATAAGGATAGTTTTAAAATTAATGATACGAAATACGCTACTATTTCGATTCTATGATATATTATACAAGGGTCTAACCTGGCCTCTAATCATCTTGACATATATTTTAAAAGACAGAATATATGGTACCAATAAGACTCGTTTGTTCCACTGAAATATTTTAGTGTTTCATAAATTAGGACAAAGTTTTTCTATAGTGAACCGGATAAAGGATAAAGATATTAAACGATATATTTAAATACTAGACAAAGTGCGTCATAATGATATCGGCGAGTCAGTTGAACAGTGTCAACGATAGTGTAGAATGAAGTAAAAACATTAATCTCTGGCTTTATAACCTTAATGTGCGAATATGAATTGTGATAGATATTTGGTAACTCATTAAGATATAAATTGGTAATAATAAGAGTTTAGAATCCACTATAATCACAGTGACTATAGTGTGTTGAAATATTTTGTATATAAAACGAATGATTCGCATTGCTAGTTAAATACAAATCCACGGAAAATCATAATGTGTAAATCCTCGTAAATACATTCAAGATTTTGTTCTAATATTTTATATTTGATGATAATTAATTAATATTATATTATTATTTAAAAATCTTCCACATTTATAATAATAGACACTCATTTTATATTTGATTCTATATAATTAATTGGTTCAATAAATCTGATGGACTTTTGTTCACATTGCTTAAAAGTATTATAGAGTTTTCAGAGTATCTTATTTTATGTCTATTCAAATTTTGGTAAAGGTAAGGGCATCCATAATTAGACGAAGAACCTTTTAGTTCTAAAATTCTAATTATTTCCATTTTCTGTGAAGATATTGATGATCAACAGTGAATAAATAAATCATTATTGGACTAACCATATACACCTTTCATGATATATCTTTCGAAGTGAGTCCCGAAAAATAAATATGTTGGTTTGATTAATTTAATGGCAAGGTATTTAGATTATTTGTTTGTTTAAGCCAATTGTTGCGTATGATGAACGTTAAGTCGAAATAAGTATTCATTACCTCAAATATATTTTTATTGAATTTGCATCAATTCGTTCACAGTTTCAAAATGAAAGTTCTTGATTCTTAAAGCATTTGGTATGTTGATAAGCAGCACAATTATCAGTATATTGTCAGCATACTCATTGACATTTTACCCGCCATTAGATAATTGTGAAAGTCGTGAATATATTTTTGTTTAAATATTAAACAATTAGTCGATATGATGTCTAGTGGTTTTTCTCATAGACAAAAAAGCAACTGTAGTAATTTCAAAATTATGAGCTGTCGAGATAACCATATCTGACATGCTTCATAGTCAGATAACTTCAGCACATTTGACATCTTGCTCAAACTCCTCAATCTATTTTCCATGTATCTATGTCTAGTTTTAAAGTGTGTCCTGATGCACAATTTATTTTTTAAGGTTTCATATATACTCATAGTTTAAATGAAAATAAATAATGTTTGGTTTTCTATCTTACCCTATATGCGTCTGATTCTCGCGATCACTCAAATCCTGTGTTTTTTTTTTTTGTTTTTCGGTTATTTTTATTTCTATTTGAAATGAAAAATAGTTTCCCATTCGTCCTTTGTTTATTTCTTTTTTACTGCCTTTGCCTCAGTTGCATTATATTATCTCGTTACATTTATTTTGTCTTCGATAGAACTTTTATTTCGCCTCTTTCAGACATATCCGTATGTCATACAGACATTCGCATCAAACGAGTAACATATCGATGGTTACAATTATCATTATTTCAATTGGAGGATGTGTTTGCTAAGCCAAGCTTGAAATGTTTAAATATTTTGATTTGAAATTTATGTGCACTGCAACTAAGAAGTGAAAAGGAGTTAGTGTTTGTGTATTCTGTGTACTACGAAAAGCTATACTGTGCACAGCATCATTTATTCATTGACACAAGGATATAATGATAATATATTTTCAAATATTGTTTTAATGATTCCTTTATTAAGAGTGTATCTTAATATTAAAATATGGATGTGATTGTTTTGAATAAATCAAAAACAAATTGATTAATTGTGATTGAAATGTTTTATGCATACGAGTATATTGCACTTTTTATAAATAATAAAAATTATAATAATGAATGAATGGGTTATTATTTGTTCATGATTTTTTTGAAATTTTTTACAACTCAATTAGTCACTAAATTCATCGCTATTGTCCCAATTTTAATTTGTTTGTTTCTGAATGCTTAATTTGATAAAACACAAATCGTATTGCATTAAATTATCATATATAATTTAAACATAAATAAATGCAACACGCAGTAAGGTTTTACTAAGGTTATTTCTAAAATATTAAGTTTAAACAAAATATTAACAAATCAAACTACGTGTAAGCATTAAAGAGCGATTTAATTAATAAGTGCAATAAATTATTTTAACTCAATAATTCACAAATTTCAAAATTAGCATTACAATATAAAATACACATTTGTAATTAATTTGAAATACTTTCAAAAATTAATTATTATCATTTGCGTAATTATCAATAAATCAATTCATTACAGCTGATATATTTGAGACCATTCGGTGAAATTGCAAAATGCATTTCAACATGACAAAGAACAGTCATTAAGGAGGCCAGTACCATTCGAAGCGAAGTGGGTCGTCAACAATGGTGGTCGAATTGATAATAACACTTTTAAGCAGAAAATATCGCCGTATTGAATAGAATATGCATGTGACTTCAAATTTGAACTCAAATAAATATAATTGAAATTTATTAACTGGGATATATTGGATTAATATTATCCGGTAATATACACGCCAGCTTCCTAGTTTGATGTTCAGATGTATTTTTAATCAGTCATCATATTTTATTATTTATTATTATTTATTTTAACACCATCTTTTAAGTCTAGATCACATGCCGATGCCATTACTGACTTATACCGTGATTGAATTATCGGTGACACCGCGTTGAGATGAAGATGGGTTGAGTAGCCTCTGATCATTCGTTACACTACAGTACACTTTCGAAGAGCCAACATTTTTTACATTAATCTTCAGTATCGTAAAAATCAATATAAATCAAATTACTTTAATTTTTTTCTGATCAGTCAAAATTATCATAATTATTTATTACATTATAATAATGTAGATGCTTATTTATGTTTTTTTTTTTTTGTAAAAAACAAAAGATTTCACTTAGATTTTTCTGAATATGGACGTCAAGTCTCACCGAAAATATCGTTAAGACGTACACCACTTGAAAGATTGTGTCCACCGAGAGATACACCACCATGCTTTCCGGCAACAAAACGATATCGTACACACGATGGTACATGTAATAACGCTAGAAAACCAAGATGGGGTTCTGCACAAATGCCATTTCATCGATTTTTAGCACCAGATTATTCGGATGGCATTGAAAGTTTGCGACGATCCGTAGTAGGCGGACCACTTGCATCGCCAAGATTTATTAGTCTCTTAGTGCACGGTTCCAGAGATGATGATGCACCTGTTACGTTAATGTTAGCCCAATGGGGTCAATTAATTGATCACGATGTAACAGCAACAGCACAACCAAGGTTAGTTTCATTTGTATTTAAGGAATTTTCAGTGCTTTTAAATTTTAGTCTGTCTTGAAACCAGTTAGCTCATGACCATATTTTTAAATGATTTTTGAGCGAAAGAAAAAAACCTATAATATATTCCAAAGACATTCTACTTTAATATTTTCTTAACTTAAATGTTAATAATATCCAATATAATCAAAATTTCCACCAAAACTAAACAACTGATTTTTTTTTCAAAATAAGTAGCAGTTTAAATGGATCCGTTCCACGTTGTTGTGGTGTTACCGAATTACATCCATCTTGTGCTCCAATAAAAGTACCAAGAGATGATCCATGGTTGGCACCTGTAGGAGTACGTTGTCTCGAATTTTTGCGTTCAGCACCAGCTCAACGACACGATTGTCTTTTATCGTGGCGTGAACAAAAAAATCAAGTAACATCTTTTCTTGACGCATCACCAATATATTCTAGTAATGCACAAAGTTCAGATACATCACGCATATTTCGTAATGGTTTGTTAATATATGGACGTAGTGGTGCATCCAGAGATGATGTTTGTACACGTGGTGCCATGTCAAATCAGTGTATACGTTCGGGTGATGGCAGAAGTGGTGAACAACCTGGACTTTTGGCAATGCATCATGTATGGGTTGGTGAACATAATCGCATTGCATTTGAATTAAGTGATTTAAATCCACATTGGAGTGATGAAAAATTATATCAAGAAACTAGACGTATTGTTGGTGCTCTATTTCAACATATTACATACAGAGAATTTTTACCATTAGTACTTGGTAAAGAAGTTTGTCGTTTATTTGATTTAGAATTACATTCAACTGGCTTTTATACTGGTTATGATGTCAGAGTAAATCCACAGGTTGCAAATTCATTTAGTGCTGCAGCTTTTCGTTTTGGACATTCATTAATTAAGGGATCATATATGCGAAGTAATCGTAATCATCAATTTATTAATAATAGTAATGAAAAACTATAAATATTTTATTTGTAATTTTATTAATTAAGTTTTAAAAATTATTTAGATGTAACTTTGCATGAAGAATTTAGTCGTGGTGATATTGGTGGATCGGGTTCATTACATAGGCTCCTAAGAGGTCTTATTAACCAACGTGCACAAAAACGTGATGAATTTATATCAGCAGAATTAACAAATCATTTATTTCAAAGTGGATGTAAGATCAGTAATTTCTATTTTTATAAAAATAATTAATCATATTTTTATTTTTAAAATCATATATAATAGCTTTCCCATTTGGTTTGGATCTTGCCGCAATTAATATCCAAAGAGGACGGGATCATGGGCTGCCATCATATACACAATGGCGTGAACCATGTGGTTTAAGTCCAATTCGTGATTGGTCAGATTTTGAAACTATTGCTGGTCCCAAATCAGTAAAACGTATACAACGTGGCTATCACGATATTGACGATGTTGATTTATTTGTTGGTGGATTAGCCGAACGACCTGTTATTGGTGGATTAGTTGGTCCAACATTTGCTTGTATAATTGCACAACAATTTAGTAATTTACGTAAAGGTGATAGGTTTTGGTATGAAAATGATGGTTTTGAATCCTCTTTTACACCCGCACAATTACAATCGTTAAGACAAACAACATTTGCCCAAATATTATGTCGCACACTAGGCGGTGGTACAATACAACAACATGTATTTTTGCCACATGATATTGCACTAAATGAGCGAAAACCTTGCAACATTGGTAATTTATTACCAATAGACTTAAGACCATGGTTGGAACGTGATCCATTTCATAAAATTAATGAAATTGATATTTCTTTTGACGATTTAACTGATTCTCGAAAACAGAGTCAAGTATCCTCAATATTTTTACCTATTGATGAAGAACAAATGGTTAGCAATAAAGTTGATTTTATACCTAACGGTGCAATTGGTATACAACATAAACCAAGTTCTCTATTATTTGAAGATGAATTTTCGGTGAATGGAACCATTGTGAACAATAAATTAGATTTTACGACTCATCGTAATAAAATAACAAAAGTAAATAATAAATTACATACAACAAAACGAAAAAAAGGAAATAGAAGACGTTCAACGACAGCAGCCACGACAACAACAACGACAAGCACAACAAGCAATCCAAAGTTAATAGTACAACCATCAACAACTAAAAAAAGTCGTATTATTCCACAGAAAAATAGAACAAAAATAAGGACTGGTGTTGTACAATTTCAACATACAACACCATTGACAATTAATAAAAGACATAAGAATAGAAAAAAACGAGATTTAACAATTAAAACAAATGGTAATGCTATAGGGCAAGGTACAATTCTGGTTCAACTTAATAAAGATCCAATTGTTTCGTCGAACAATGAGACCTATACGTATGACAAACAACAAGACAACAGACAGGAAATATCACCACAACTTATAATTAATACCCCTAATACTAATCCATACAAAATTGAAATTAACATAACACCTAATAATGATGACAGTGAGACAACAAAACGGACATCAACATTCCAAAGTTACAATCTAGTTAATCGAGTGACTACAAAAAATGTGCCTGCACAAATTTTTATTAATAACGAATTGAAATATGCAAATCAAAGACCTCAATATGATATTTATACCAGACGACCTACAAATAACAATGTATATACAATTAATAATAAAATTACAAAAAGACCACAAATTATTGACTTTTTTACAAAACGTCCTAGTTTTTTCAATCAAGATTATGACGATGACGAAATTAATTTCACTAAACGACCGTATGATAATGGACCAAATAATAAATACCATGAATTCTCTACTATACAATCAAATTATAATATTGATAATGATTTTGGTATTGATGATGAATCAATTACAATTCCATCATTACCATCTTATGGTTTTAATACAAGATATCCTTTACCTAATAAACCAAACATTAACTTTGATAATTTCTATGATCCAATAGATGATGACCCGATAAATACAAAACGACCGCCTTTTTATTATAGTACAAAACGTCCATTATATGCTGATAATACTCAGCCACCTATTTACACGTCACAATCATCAAAAAAGCCAATTTATTTAGATGATTATGAAATTCAGACAAATAAACCTGCCTTACTTGTACAGCAATCAACACCATTTAGCTATGATAGCACTTCACGACCTTATACAAATTTTGCTAATAAACGACAACAATATATTGATAATATTCAGTATCATAAATTACAATATACTAAACGTCCAAATGTTTTACAATTAAATGATAATCTTGATTGGAATACAAGGTCAGTTTCCTCTACAAAACGAACAGATCTATTTACATTTTATTCAATTGGCACAACTACAAGACGATCTACTACGGCAAATATTTTTCGGCGAATAAATATGACCACAAATTTTTCTTATTTATCAGACATTCGACCTTCAATTGTAACAAATAAATTTATAACAAACGCATTTGTGAAAACAAATAAATTGAATAATTTGTTAATAACAACTAAATCTGATTTAGAAGCAAAATTATTAGTTCCAGATGGTTCTTTAAATTATGCCAGGAAAAATGAACAAGTTTCTCTAACTGATTCTAACGATAATGCGAATATCACTAATGACATAATAAATATATGCAATAATAGTAAAAGCAATAGTTTTGATCAAGATGGTTACCTAAGACCTGAATATATGAACTATGACCCATTAAAGACTATGACGACAGATACTTATACAGTTGACAATAGTGAAAACACTTTTGATGACTATATATTACCAAATCTTGATACATTTTTGCCAGAAAATGTTGAAGACAAATCTGCAATATCAATTTCTGATGATAGTAAATCATCAAATGTGCTTTCTAGAAATCCTATTGGTAAAAATATTTTTGCTGATGTAGATGACATTTTATCTAACAGTCCGACGATATTACCAATCGATAACAAAAATGACAAGCAGACAAATAGTAAAATGAGGACAAAAAAACCATCATTTATTTCAGTAGTCCCTTTTGAAGTTTTAACAAAACCAGAAAGGTAAGCTAAATTTTTTTGTCGGTTTTTTTTTTGTTTAAAAACTTCACTAGCTACGTACAATTTTTAAAAGTTTATTAGTATATTTTTTAAATGGCTTTCTATGGGTTGTATCTTCGTATATGCTTCTTCTTTTTTCTATTTGTCTACTCTCGCTAGGAGCTACTGAATTGCAATTTCCTGCCTCTATACACAACACCGGAATATAGACTATATGATTGTAAAAATGTCCCATTAATCATCATGTTTGCAAATGTTTTTGGTAAGCATTTAGAAATATGTCAAAAATACCGATATTTGACGAACAATATTAGTATAAAAAAAAAATCAATAGTGTAATAATTAGATTCATTATTAACAAGATTGTTAGCAAAAAAACAATGACTGGCGTACTAACAAACTGAACTGATGGGCAGACAGACTACAAACTAACGTTTTATGAGAATGACAGATTGCCGGTGCGAAATACAGGCGAACATTAGAACTCACGAATGAAAAGTTGACGAACAGGTGTATAATGTGCCCACGAAATTAATACGTGATGGACTGACGAAGTGAAACACTGACAAATGAGAGGCCAACGGTTTTTACAGATAAACTGACACAACATACTGCCAGATTGACTACCAGACACGTTGACAGATTAAAAAATAGACAAATTAAAGTATTAATGAACTGACGGTCGCAGGTACAGACTAACAGACTGAGATGCTGAGAAACTGTTAGACTGAGACTAATAACGGACTGGCAGACTGACTGATGGGCATAGGGGCGAACAAGCGGATGGGCGGACGTAGACGGAAAGACATTCAGACAGACAGATGGACATACAGACATCCTGACAGCAGACGGGCAGCAGACAGACGGCAGACGTACAGTAGACGGACATCAGATGCTCAGCAGACGGACAGCAGACGGACAGCAGATGGACACCAGACATACAGCAGACTGACAGATGTATAACGACGAAGTGACATACTAACAAATGAGAGACCAACAGTTTTTACAGATAAACTGACAGAGCAAATAACATACTGCCAGATTGACTACCAGACAGGTTGAGAGACTCATGGACTGAAAAACAGGATAACTAAAACATTACTGGACTGACAGATGGACAAATGGACAGACTGACAGGCTGACAAACTGACAGACGGACAGATGGACAGATGGCCAGACGGACAGACGGACAGACGGACAGATGGACAGACGGAAAGACGGACAGATGAACAGACGGACACACGGACAGACGGACAGACTGACAAA
>JANSTX010054713.1:0-10783 GCA_027564355.1 Penthetria funebris | reverse complement strand
TATATTTATATTCATGTATGTATTATCTTTTTATTAGCTAAGGTATTGTAGTATAAGGGTTGTTTTAATCACCCCCAGGGAGACAACATAATATATATAAAATCAATATATGATTTTATTTTTTTTTACCATTTTATTGACTGTAATTAATTTAAATTAATGTTCATTATCTCTGAACTTTTAACAAAAGCACAGAAAGAATTGGAAAAAAAACAATTATAACTTAGGACAAAACTACGGTCTGTGCAAAACACCTTTAGAACCACTGCATCAATTTAATCTTATGTTATTCATAAAGATAATTAATTACCTGAACTTTTCTCAAAAATGTATTCTTAGCAAAAATATCATCTTAGTATTGACAATATCAATATTTTGTATTATATAGAAACGCACCTTACAATTTCTAACATTGTGAGCTAAATGTTTATTGTACTATTCTCAATCTTGAAATCTTTACATGAATTCTTTATTTTCCCGTAGAATTCTGTAAAAATTCGATTATTATCTATCATTTAGGCAGCAGATCATGAAATTTCAACACCAATCTGAATATAAGTGCATGTGACTCAAGTGCGGGGCAGCTTAAGTATCTGAGAGTAATGTAATTCGTATATTCTGACCTGGAAAATTTAAACTTAGTTACACCAAGAGTTACACTTAACATCTCTTTTTATGTTTACGTATTTATTGTCCCTATAATAGTACCTCTATTTGTTTTGAAACTAACAAAAACAAGACGTGGTTTTACTCATTCATTGTATTTGCGTAACCCCTACAAAAATTTTCCAAAATCGGAATGATTTCATTTCAACATTAGGCTGTTTTTATATTTAGACACGCTCTGTCTCTCAGTTCCTTTAATCGAGTAACCCATATCAATATTTTGTAACGTATCCATTATCAAATATGTAAACCAGAAGAATGTTATGTGCTAGTTGTAATGACGCTATAGTAGTACATCATAATATTGAATGTCCATGCATTTTCTTGACCTGTTATGAGACTTCAAATACGTGATCGGTTCTGTTACCAGTATTAGAGTCAATGTTTATTTAAGTAGTATTTGATCCAAAACAAAAACTATGTACTTTAGTAATTTTCAGTAAAGGGGACAGTTTGATATTAGAACTTTCCCTTAAAACTACTACACACCAACTTTCAACTATGCCAAATGGCGTTTGCATGAGACTTGATATACTTCTACTTTATAGCGAATATGAGTACACTGGCTGATGATTCATGTGACATTATACCTTAATCGATATACTAAACTATATGTTTTTGCAATAATTGTGTCCTATAATGAATTATTAGGACATATTATTATCTACATTTAGTATTGTTCGTCGTCAGTCCTGATTAAATTTGACATCGACGGGGGTTTCGAAATCGTATCTATGTGAAATAACTAAATTCGCAATACATTAGGCAATCTCGTCCATGATAATTAAATAATACATTTTTTTGTATTATCTTTTTCATCCAACATTCATTTCACCATTAACAATGTTATGTTTGCTTTGAGTGAATTTGATCCTGATTCCCAATTTGTTTTCTTTTTTTTTTTTTTTTTCCGTATTTTCTTTATTTACTCCCCATTTTTTAATTACATAGGGAGTTGAATGATTAATGTACTTTATCAATTTCATCGTCGTAAATAAGTTAACACAAAATAAATAAGTTAACAAGAAAGTGGTTGAAAAGGGTATGCACAAAGTATTATATGAAGATGAATTTCACATAAATAAATTAATAGGAATTCATCTGAAGAACATGTACAGTATAGATATATACTAGTAAGATAATGTAATTAAATTGTATAAGTACTCAAATTGGAAAGTGAAAACAATGGTTTTTTTTCAGAGTTTTTCAGTAACCCAAATAATTGTCACCAATTTGTTACGCTAGGGGATTTTAATGTCATTGTCAATGCCTATAGGTGGGTGTACAAAAAGAAAAAGACGAAAACACGAAAAGTTGATTTTTATATTGAATTATTTTATGTCACTAAATCTTGTTATAAGTATCCTGATTAATAGTTTTTTTTTCTTAAAACCTACATATATTTTCACAAGGACATTTATGGATGTTATGTGCTAGATTATTGACGAAATCTTTGAGTGACAGACAACTATAAACGATTTGACTTTATACGTATTGTATTCAAGTTTTATTGATATCGGTTTATATAGCAATTGATTGCATTTTGTTTTTTATTGATTTTAAAATGTTTTTTCGATATACTGAGCCATAGATAATAGATTCTTAATATTATTTCTAGTTAATATATAAATACGTAATGTATACAATAACGCTATTCAAGTTAAACTGCATATGAAGATGCACGAAAAAACTACGCTCCAAAATGGCAGTAAATCAAAGTTATACCATCTCTCAGAAGCTCTTTATCATCAAGTTGAAGTACATATCCAAGAATTCCAATTGAACTGACAAATATTGGAATGCCAATGTAATAAAATACTTAATCATCTAAAATTTGTTCATGATAGTGTTTTGAAAATATAACTCCAAATGCAGATTTGCATAAAAAGCAGAAATGAAATGTCCAACATAGATTTTAGCATTCAAGTGTTTATCAAATGAATCATCTCTAGTTAGACGGTGTAATAAATGTTCAAATGGAACTTTCGTTTTAGATATATCGGAATATATCTAAAACGAAAGCTATTTATTTAAATGTGTGTGTCTTCAGTAATAACATGGAACAGTAATAAATTGTACTGCCCAGACACCGTCCTTTGTGCTTTAGAAAGATCAATATGAATATTCAATATGTTATTTTGACGGACCGAAACATGATTATTATTATGTTGCTTCAAATGTCCATTAAAAATAAATAACGTAATTGGGAACATGGACAGAACATTGCACTCAGTTAATGTTTGCTTCGATGTTTTTTATAAAGCTTAAAAAAAACTTCAGATTCTTTGACAAGTAAAAATATAAGAACATTATGATAATAAAAATACTTCTATGAACATTTGAACCGTGCCCTCAATAATAAATCTATTAAAAAAATTACATAAATCTCTAATTAAAAAACTTACTTCTGATTTTTACCTAATTTTTACGGCTTCCATTGAATTGCACTTTGATATTCATCAAAGTGGTATAAGTAACTCATTTAAAATCTTTAGCATTCCATGTATCCTCTTAACTTATAGATCATCACCATCTTGAATAGTACACCAAAAGGAGAATCATAGCGATGCTATGGTATTAGTCGTCGTCTAACTGAAGACATTCCCTTTTAATTCATCGGCATTAATTCATACTGCATAGATGCCATAATTAACACTTGACTAAAATTTAAACTCAAATTAGTCAATACTTTTTCTCGATAATCGCATATGGCGTTTTCTTCATATATATTTCATAATCATTGGTTATTATTAGCACTACTTGCGCGTTATCCTCTTGAACTCTTTGTCCTCATTTTTCTATTACTAGTCCTTTCATTATTACATGGAATTTAATTTAAATTTCAAAAATTGATTTTGTCCTGCAAATTTTCCTTTTATAAAGTTTTGTTTAATAAAATAAAAATTACCTTCGCGTACTCATATGTAAACATATATCGCATATAGAAATGCTGAAATATATATGAAAATCTACCTTTCTTGTTCCAGTATAGCGATAAATTTAAAAGCATACAATTTACTGTCACCTACAGTTGTTAGACAAAGGGTGGGACTTATGTTTACTGACATTATTCAAATTCTATCACAAAATTTCCAGAACTTTACAATGAATTCACTAATTTTTTTTTTTTTTCAATATAAAAGCCTATATAGCTCTGGCATGTACCACCTTAATCGTAGATATGTAAACGTTTATAGTCATTCGTCGTATATATCTATTAATTATGGTTTATAAACTCTAAAACCAAATCGTATTATAAAGTAATTGCATTACAGTATTCAGAATAGAAATACATGACTGCTTATAAATCTGAACAATACTAAAAACAAATCCTTTATAATTAATGTACAAATAAGTAATGTTGTGTTTTAATATTTAAGTATAATGCGTTCAGATTAATTGAGGTGTAGTTGCTAACGGTCGGGGATAGATAAAACCATTTTGATGAATTTCTTATAAAGTGTTTAGTGTGTACTTCCATAAGTTGTGGTAACAGAGTTTTAAATTTCCATGATTGCATTAAATACAAAATAGTAAGTGCTAAAGTTCCTGGTAATCAGATATGTATTTTATCACTAACCGTATTACTACTCATCTTAGATTGAGTTATGAAAAGCAAAACAATAAACCATATGCGGTATGAAATGGAATTTAACTAATTCACTTGACCATGTGATGTCAACGGTAACTCGATCATTATGCGCAATAACCACGTGTCTATAACCTGGTAACAGGTAGAACGAAACAAGAGCTAGTCAAAAACTATAGACCAATTAGTCTAACTTATTTTGTTCTAAAAACCCTAGAAAATTGATTACAAAATATGTAGATTGCTCCAAAGGTCGCCACTATCTAGATCCTAAAATACGTAATGTTGGAATAAATCCATTGAGATGTAGCTAGATGTAGTAGTATGCACAGTGGGACTGGGCGTTGGCATATGAACAATATACGTTAGTCGAATTCTTAGATATTGAGTGGGCGTTTAAAAATATTAAATTAGATGCAAAACAAGAGGCGCTCAATTTATTAGCGATGATGCCGAAAATTTAATGTTGAATAGTATTAATGAAAATAGGTTAAGTTGAGATTGGCGACCATTATTATTATTGTACGTCAATAGAGGCACCCCACTTGGAGAAGTATTATCTCTTGATCTCTGGATCCTTGTTAAGATTATTATTTAACGATGTTATATTGCAGCAAGCAAATCGCAGTATTTTCTTTTTCCATTTTATTTACCCGAGGCTAAATTCCTAGTTAGTACTTTGAGCAGATTTTGAGATATTTTTTCAGGGACATAAAAATGATTTTTATTTTAATATTTTTTAATGGATTATGAATTCCTAATGCAAGAGCCGATTTTTGAGAAAAAACGACATATTTCTCGTTTAGTCATAAATTCTTTATTAATCCACGTTTATGTTCGCCTGTTAGGTGGGTAGAATTTCAAACACGACATTTGAAAGCCATTTCGTACTTCTAGCTGTCGTGAACTGATTTGAGCTCATGATCGGCAATCTGGCCCGAGTATGAGCGCGCACCAAATCGGAAGAACTTCTGAAAACGTTGACTTTTAAGGTAAACATTTGTTTCAAAATGTCTTCCGAAGGTTAATAATTAAACTGAAATCGCTGAATGTTAGCATATTTAAAAAATCTATTCTACAGTTGTTACTTCTTTACTCCCTATATAAATCCACATAATTTATTATCATTACATACTTTTAGAATCCAATTTCTGATTTATATGCAACTGTTATAGCTAATATACTCGTTTATGCTGCATGTATCAGCACAATCATTGCTTTTTCAGGTATAATTGAAGCAGGTTTTCGTTGTTCTTTTCATTCCCTTTACGTAAGACATTAAATATTATAATTTTTTTATTGCTAAATGAGCAGTAAGATTATAGTTTGCCATTTTTGCTGACATTAAAATAAAATTGAATTTTCCATTGGGAAATCAAAACTTTTAAATAAATTTCTAACAAGGGATGTTCCCATTGTTAACAAGGGTATTATAATTTATTATTCATGGTACACAAGTACCTGTTTTTCTGTTTTCCTCAACATATTATCTTACTCTTGGATTTAACTTTCAGAATTGCCTGTGGATATATACAGGCACACGTGTATATATAGATAATTATTAGTACTTCGCAATATCCAAATTCTTCTGTAAGGGTGCAATTATATTCATGACAGTTATATAATTAATAATTTTTGGTAGGGAAATTTCAGTTTTTTATGTAAAAAAAAAAATAAAATTTATAAATGTATGTATGAACTCTTGAAGTTGAATAAAATTTTTATCTAAGGAAGATCACCCCTTTCTCGCAACCCAAAAAAGAAAAAAAAGAAAATAGTAAAAAAGCATATTCTCTTATTTTTCTTCGTTCATCCATAGCAAATCAAATTGTAATCTATTTATTTTTTATATGTTTGTTGTGAGTAGTTAATAATAATATGAATGGAAGAAAATCCAATTTTTCTATAGAATGCGACACTATTAAAGAAAATGGTCAAAGAATATGGAGACGATGATTGATCAAAGGAAATTTAGTATCTTTTTTATGTTTATAATTTATTTTTTTTTTATCAATAACATATATATAAGATGTTCCTTAAGGAAGGTTTTGATATTTTGTTAAGTTTTCTATCTCAAGAATTTAATAATCATTGTATCGAATGTGAATTTGAATTAAAAGGGTGCCAATAGAAGTGTTGTCTGTGTCAAGTATTGAAAAGTAATCCGATCACGTTAATATAATCATTAAAATTATCTCAACCTTTACTGGGATAATGAATAAGTATCGGTAGTCACACCCATTTATTTTAGCATTATGTGTTGATGAGCATTTTTTTTTCATTAGCTATTAATTACTTAGCAATGACTTAGGGTCCGTCACTCAAAGCGGTAAAATTTAAAAAATGTTGTACATTTATCAACGGTGCCAAAATGAACCATATGGACATGTCCATTGGATTGAAGTCTGATAAGTATGGTGGCCAATGTTGCGAAGAAATGAAGTGTGGAACGTGAATTTGCAAAAATTATTGGGTTTAATAATAGTTTTATGGAATGAGAGTGCTGTTCAAATGTCCAACGTTGGGATTCAAATTGATGTACGATCAATGGATCAACGCATCGTTTTGCATCTTTTGTTGGTGCACTTGCTGAATAAACTTAGAGCTCTGATCGCTAAGTCACACCATCAGATAAGCAGCTATTTGTTAACGCATAGCAATTCAGTTATTGAAATTGTCACTACAATTGCAGGTCAATCACAATTTTTGTAACCAGTGAAAATTTTTCCCAAATATAGATTTATAATCGTTAAAATGAATGGGCTTATATTTGAATTAACATATAGTTGATTGTCACCCAAATGTCTAAAATAGAGAAATAGATTGTAAACATTAATTGAAATTATGGGTATGGGTATATATCAAGGTGGTTGAATGCATGGGGTTTGAGTAAATTAATGACTTATGTTTTATGCAAATATACAATAATGAATTAATGTACAAGTACGAGTATATACAAGTAATTAAGAAACACCGTCTTATAGAGTGTCAACAAATGAAATACAATTATAGGACGTGACCGCAAATTTCAATTATATGTATGCATACACTTGTGCATAGACTATATATAAATTAAATACTCTATAGATATTAGAAAGGAAATTTAATTGGAAAAGTTCAGGAAAAATTAGCTTTTGAAAAATTCTAGAAAAATATAATCAGGAAAATTTATTCGTCCAAAAAAAAAATATGGAAATACTTTAAACAGATTGTCAATTGTATTTTCATTTTTGTATATTAAAAATGCACTTTTATTATTATACATTTTACTAATGGTTTTATACAGGATAAGCCAGATTTTCTTGAATATTAAATTTTCCTTTGGAAAAGCTTCTATGAAATTTTATGTGGCAAGCTTTTCCTTCCAATATTTGAAGTTTTGAAGAATTTACATACTTTTGTTAGAAAATTTAATACTTACATTATTCACATTTATTATGGAAATGTTTAAAAATAAATAGTTGCTAATGAATATAAAAACAAAATTTAAATGCAGTATTCAGTTATAATCATATTCCAATTCCAAGTATCTCAAAATTCTCAAGTAAATGCTGTAGAAATTTCGCCATCAAATTTCTTATGTACAGAGATGTGGTTGACGAATATACTGGCCCACATTTTTTCTGTGTAGCGATGCCAATCATTAAAATAGATTATTGGACATTTATATTAATGGGGACATTTAGTTCCTCTAGCACCAATAATTTCAAACCGAAAAACTACATTATTTTCCAATGTATTATGTAGTAACACATGTAGTTGATCGGTGATACAATTAAGTAATTCGTTAGAATGGTATGTTAATTCGGAGTTATTCAAATTTTTAATGAGTTATTTATACACCAACCAAGCCACTAATATCTTTGTTTTAGTCACGTCATAAAAATGACTGATATACTTTGGTCGTGTGGCGGCAATAGAGTGTGGGGTACGACATTCGTCACGATTTGGACTAAATACTGAGATGATGATTTCGAAAGAAAATATAGATCTTAATATTTTACATTGTCATTAAGTATGATTGCATTCTTTTTACTTATACCATTTGTACATAAAAGGATTTTTATGCTTACCATTTCGGTCCAAATATCCGGAGTCCGCTCCATCGGTTGTTTTAGAGCCATCCGTGTACCATACAATTGTACCTCTGGGAAAGTCCGGACGACATATTTTCCACATTTATTTTAAGTCTTACTACTGTCATTCTTGTACATTTGTGCAATGGCAATATATTCTGTATTACTTGAATAGCTGCAGGAGGACTTGATAGCACCCGTTATGATTAAACAAGCCAGTCTTTGAATTTTGTTTAATTGAATATGATAGATTTGCAGTTGCGTTTTATGCCACCAATCTATATACGCATAACTGGCTATGGGTCTGGCTATACTGTTTATATTATTAGTTCCAACTATTGGGAATGTTTTTCGGTGACAATCCAATAATTGCTATATTATTCGTCAGTATTTCAATCTCAATTTATTTTGACTGTACGTAATTTTGGATTTCGATAAGTTTATGCCACAGGCATTACAATAAAGCGAAGTGCCGGTTCTCTTCATTTGTATAATTTTACTACTTTTGAATCAGGTTTGAAGTACCTGTACTCATGTAATATAGTGATACAGTAAAACAATATTGAAGTTATTGAATATTGTCATAATAAAAAGTATGTAATATGAAAACTATTAGTTACATACCTACTCGAACACTGCAATTTAGTTGCCCAGATGGTACCGATATCAATTTCAATTTCAATTACAGTTTCGAAGATAATCTTTGTAGAAAAGTAATAAAATCTGGTAGCATACTCGTATACTGTCGTACACTTGTACAAAATCATCAATTTCTTCATATTATAAAAGAACTGTCTGGTAAATTTTTACTGTCATTCAATAAGGAAATTGGTTTTATATATTCTTATAATCAAATTGATGTTTTTCCCTGGTATGATGAATATATTAATATTCACTAATAGACGTTATGTTTACCAGTATCATACATGTAAATAGCATAAATTTGTATTCATTGAAATAATGGCTATTGTGCATGCTTAGTCCTTATTACAACTCCACCAAATGTAACCTCTCGATGAAGTTCAAAATCGGTACAATTCTGAAATAGCTTTACGGTTCATTACATTCGCATCTAAGAATCGATTACTTCTATTTGCGAGACATTCGCATTCACATATTATGTGTACTAGATTTTCTCTTCATACTATTGCAATATTTATAATTGTCAAGGAAATAATTTACCATGATATCAGTTGGTCTTTCACAAAGAATGATGCAGAGTACTTGTCATCAGTTTAACCGTAAATTGGGTTTCAGATTAGCAACAACAGATCATTATAATAAACATAAGAAAATGAGTAGAAGATACAACACATCATTAACTTATTAACATTAGAAAATGAGTAGACGATACAACATAAGTGAAGCCAGTCATTTTAGAAAGTCTGACATCTAATTTCTTAAATCAGGATAAATACCATATGAAACTATATTTACTAATAATTCCCAATGCCAAACAAATTATCACTGAAATAATAATTATTTGAATAGAGAACTTAATAACATTGCTGCTTACACACCCATCAAAAACTCAACATTCAACAAACTCAAACATTTGACACTTATAAAGTACATTGAATACGTGATTTTTGTCTATAAAATGAATACTAATTCTGTTCGATTCTTATCATCACAGAATCATAAATAGTGGATAACTTATTGTATAGTTGGACATCTTTGAGTTCCTTCATTAATTATCTTCTTGACTTTCATTGAATTATCAGCTAGTTCTATAGTATAGAGTTTGTTTTATATGGTCCAAATACGTCGTTATTACAATTATTTTCTGAGACCCAGCTAATAGATTCATGTCACAAATTCACTCATAATTTTTTGCAATTTTTATTATTCAATTTAATCTTAATGCTGTTCTCAAGTGATAGCTGATTATATATAAGAATGTTTACGATTGTTGGTTATGCATAAAATAAAACATCTCAAATAGACCAGTCATAAATATTTATTGCGAGAAAATTACCTATCACCCACAATAACATTATGCTAAATTCAAATATCCACTTAACATCTTAAGACATTTGTTGACTTTATAACTCATCTTTCTTAGAATATAATTGTCAAGAGGCTATTAGAACCCATAATTAACTACCCCATTTTGGCAGTTCCTACAAAAGTTTTTTTTTTGTATTTTATTAATACTTACGGAATCTATACATAACATATTAAAACATATGCGAATATCGTTTTGAATGCCCCAATTTATAGTATGGCTCCCATTTATACCATCTATATGAGTGCATATGTGAATAGTATATATGATTTATATGTATCAGCATCAGCATAATAAAATATTTTTTGTCCCCAATGGAAACTATTCGTTTATTATATAATATACTCCTAATATTCAACCACCAAATACGTCAATAAAATTTATTTATTTGTTTCCGGTTTCCATCAGTTTCTTCATAAATACAAATAAATAAATATATATATA
>JANSTX010054712.1:0-18894 GCA_027564355.1 Penthetria funebris | reverse complement strand
TGTTAACTGCAACGACTTTTTACATATTTCGCGCAACGACATTTTACATATTTCATCCTCAGACAAGAAATCTCTATATATAACCGTTTCTGAGTTATTTGCATTTTAAATAAAATAGATTAGTCTATAAAACAAAACGAAAAAACTCGTGGTATTACAAAAATGTCAGCATCGCTTTTAACTGCTTTAACATGCTTATGGGAAAATTTTGCATAAATTATGCCATTAACGCCTTCCGCGCTTCTTAATTTGTCTTGATTTATAAGCGTTAAAAGACTACATGACGAACACCTCGTTTTTGATGTTCAAAATTTTTTTTGATGCAATATTTGCTAATAATTAACAATGGTTTAAGTACGGATTTTTAAATTGCACTATACACGGATTTTATCTCGTCCCACATACAGGATTACAGGTAAACGTGATGAATAAGTCTGATCGTCCACGTTCCACTGTCATACTATAATGATAAAGTTTTGATAAAAATTTGCGGCCGCCAATAAAAGACGATAGTAAGATATAAATGTTAAACAAAAAAAAGATCTTTGTAAGAATCAAGGCGATCGTTTTGTTGATTTTGATAAATGAATTGGAGTCGAAAAAATTCTTCGCGAGCATGATATGCATAAACTAAATACTATTTCCAAAATAGTACGCGAATATGCAGTTTTTTGATTATTCCTAATTCAACTTATTACAGTTTAACTTTTTTTATTATAATAATCAAATATAGCAATATAATAAATGTAAAATCAAAACTTTTGGAAAAGTATACGCTTTGTCAGAACCGTTCATAAATTTTCATAATACGCGAATAGAAATTTGGTGTGACAAATCGTTTACAATAACTTTGGCTATATATGGAGAGCAATTATAAATTACTGAAGATAGCTTCTTCTATTTATAACTCGAAAGGTAATATTTGTGGAGAAAATATCTACTTTTGAGGCAAACCCAAAATTAGTACTTTAAATGACATTAAACTAAAATATTTTAAATAAACATATTACTGGTTCGCATAGCTATATCAAAAACATATCAATACGCATTGCACCAATTGTGGTATTTTGACTGAGATTTGAAAAATTTAAAGACGCAACAAATTGAAAGTATTTGATGACGTCTATCTTCTGATGAAAACTAACATACTCAGTGAAAAAGCCTATGCTACACGTAATTAATTCGTCCTCTAATAGCATATGTCTTTGCTGCCTGGTCCTTGCTGTAAGTGCACACCAAATGGAAAGAATCAGAATTCTTGAATGTAAAGTTCTTTGAGTAATAACTAGAGGCACCAAAAGACAAAGATATGAAGGAATCGTAGAATATATCGCGCGGATTACTTCCTCTCCCTAACAGGACCGTGTCAGAATATATGGTCGCTTACGTGCCACTGTGTATGATCGCCTACAAAATAACATCATCATATAAGTAAAAAAGCTATATTCCATTAGTTATTATTATTAATGCATATATTTATTTAAAAATAATAATAAATCAAAAATTAATTCTTTGCGTTTTTTGCGTGACATAGTCTACAATCGCTTCAAGAATGCTTAAAGAATCAGCAATTTCATTTCTAATTGATAATATATGATTTAATTTTTACTGCCAAACACTTCAAACAGCTACATAGTGTGTTATTGGTGTTAAACATGTTTCAGCTAATTTTGTGAATCAGTCATAACTTTCACCTAATTCATCTCCTAGTGGGCTAATCGTTTTTATTCGTTAACAATAGTTTGAGGTTAATATTTGATTGGGGTCGTGTAAATCTTGTAAAATTCAATGCAACCAATGCCAAAACTATGTTTGTTATCACAATAGACAAGTTGCTCCTGATTCATTTTGAATTCATTTTGATGAAAATTTACTTTCTAACTATTCGGATATCAATTATCTCGCACATCTATTCTAAACTTCTGTATAATGATAACGTTTTAAACGTGACTAAAAATGCTGCAAGAAGACTTGGTTTTTTGCGTCGTTGTAAGAAATATTTCGGTTCAAATAATGTTGCCATTATGTATAAAACATAAGGCATATAATAGAGCACGATTCATAAATTTGGGTCGGTGTTATGATATTATTTAAAAATCTCGCCTAACATAATTAGAGACAGATTACTCTTTGTGGTATGTTGTGCCTTCCTTCATGTATAGTTTTTATTCCTTAAAATAAGTTATATGATAGTACACAAATGTAAACAAGAAAAAATATGCTAAGTACGAGATACTAGATATGAACTATTTGCAATGTTAGTCCCCGGTTACACGATACAACTTTTATCGAAATGAAATCGAATTGGATGAAAATCGGATGAAATTCCCCGTTTACACGACACAATTTCATCCGATATTCATTCAATTCCATAAAAGTTGGATCGTGTAAATGGTGACTTAATGATTATTATTTATATATAATATTGTGATACGTTGAACAGTTGCGTTCCAGACCCTACAATAATTGTTGGTGCCCATTATACGTTTCTTTTGTTATGGAAAATATATGAATATTTTTGAGTTATTGTGAATTATTGGAAATTTTGGTGTTTGCTGAATTGCGGTATCGGCTTATGGTTGATTATTTTGGTTCGTTTGAAATTTACTGACCCTTGCATAATAATATGGAAAAATAGGAGAAAAAACGACGTGGTAGAATAATATTATTGGCATTGGAAGAGAATAAGACAAAGAAATTGCTTATTTAGTTTAGTTTTGGTACTTTGTGCCATTGGAGATCCGGTCTTGTTTTGGTCGACCATGCGAGTAGTTAAGAAAAATTTAAATGAATAGAATAACATTTTGGTCTTCATGGTATTCATGATATTTCTTGCTAATGCGGAGATCAGCCTTAAAAATCTTGTTACACCATACGGTCAAATGAAGAAACAGGTTGATGAAAGCGCAAGGTAGAAAATAATATGATGCAAATTCAAACAATATGAGGGAAACTTACCGTCCACGAAGCAAACTAGCTGCACATTGTTTTAAAATAGAACGTGAATCTAGGAATGCAAATCTGATATTATTTTCAGCACATAAAAAGGTGCATTCGATTAGTACATGGTACTAAAATGTGATCTGGTAATTTCATCCACTTTTTTATTAGTATATATACATTGTGCATGATATTTTCGAGCAAGGCTTTCTGTCACGATCTTTTTACAAACCACGAAGGAACTTATCTAATTACTTGATTACTTTGTAACCTAAGCATGAAGTAGTATAATAATACCCTTGCACTAATTGAAGAGTATTTTTGTAGGATTCGTTGTTATGGATTCAGGATTCTACTGTAGATGATAGTTTCTATATGAAGATTTCTTGGCGTATAAATGCCCAGCTACCAGCATAACAATAACTAACCATCTTTTTAGCCTCCATCCAACGCCAATATTGACATATATGACATATATGGTGATCGTGTTACCGGTGATACCGCATGTAGGTATCTCAATGATAGTTGGCCACTCCATTCTTCACCTTGGCCATATTTTGTGATAAGGACGATGTGTCGTTAGATTTTTTATTAATATTTAAAGTATATACTGATATATTTTTTAATGTTGCGAAAAGCGGGTATTTTGTTTACCAAAATTAGCGAATATTACTTAATATTATTTATTTTAACAATTACAAGAAGTATAATAATATGTATTAATGATAGTATAAAATATAAATATTCGAATTGCATATACTGGTTAATATCAAAATAATCTATGTACTCATATATCGTGTCCATATATGTATATTTTCTTAATATACAAACAAGACTTTCTATTTTGTATACAGAATTAAATGTTTAACATTTAACCTATATTAAAAGGCATATAATTGACATAATTGAGTAATAATGAATGTCAAAAAAGGTTAAATTAAATTGAAAGTTTTATTCAAGTATAAGATTAAATTTAAAGGATATTATATATATAATACGTATATGCTATGAGACCATTCTGATGACTTAATTCCTGATCAAGTGTTTACTATACCTTAATGAGAAAGTCTTTGAGAACTAAACTATAACCTACCACTATTAAATCATTTCCAGATAATCGAGTAACATTGTTCATTATAATGGTATTTTGGTTTATTGCTAAAATACTCTAAAGTACTCCAATGCAATGGAACGACATAAGAGTAATGTATACTTTGCTAATGTCAATGTAAATTCACGACATTTAGTTTTATGTAAGTGCTAATAATAATAATGAATGCTCATTTCCACAAAGCCCAAAATTCACGTAATATTTAAATTTTGCGCCAAAATACATAAATACAATCGTATTGTACTTAAACTAACTATTCTATTCATCCGTACTATGAAAAAATACAAAAAAGTAAGCAGTGTAACGACCAAATTCAGTGTCGATGTTTGATAACGCCAATAACTACAACTCATAGTACGTGCGAACAATAAAAGTAACATAAATTAAGTTACTTTCATCCTCTGACAGTCACACAAGTAACCAAATAGCATCATCATCTTAACCTTCAGCGGCATTAAACGATGTTATTTTACAGTTCCCTAATATACATGTAACAATATACAAGCACCATGTTTTATCCTCGATCACACGTATCGTGATCGAGTTTGCGGTAACACCTCGTAAAAATAAGTTTAGTAATCTCAATTATAGTCGGCCAGTATATTCATGACCATTGACAATATAACAATTAGCAAGGTGTGATGATACTTACTATTTGATGTACATATCTTTAAAGGTGCGACTGTTTACAGTGATCACTGTTTGGTTATTGTGCAGATACGTAGTAAACTCTTGACAAAAATGCAAAGGCAGTATACGACTGTGAAACGTATAAATATTGTTCGATTGCAGAAATATGATGTAACACGGTGGAGTAAACATCCATGTTTCAAAAACGAAACTAATAAAAATTGGTATTTCTACGTCAAGTCGAACGAATAAATGAAGTAGAGGACTGCCAATATTTGGGGAGTTTTTTTTTTAACAACAGATGCTGGTGTTAAGTCAAATGTAAAGTTCGTATAGCGGTCGTCACAAATTTCAAAAAACTTATTGTTACGCATCTTTATAAGTAATTGATTATCGATACTATTGTGTGGCAGCAAAACTTATGGAAAGCATGTTATTGGTATCATAAATTCAAGTTTTCGTCTATAGGTGTCTCATTCGCAAACTTAAAATTGCTGGGCCAACTAAAATGAAATAAATGAATCAATTTTGAGTTTGACGTATCGATTCTTAATGCATTAAGATCAATGTTTCCATTTATTGATTAATTTTGTAAAATAATTATATAATGAAATATGTTTGTAGTAACTTATTTTTCCTAGTAGTTGTATCGACAATGTTTAAAGAGTTAAATTCTGTACAGTGGGACGTGTATAGTGTCCTCATTTTGTATGTTTATTTATATAAACATCTGTATTAAATTTACCGTAACCTTCACAGAAAATGTATTTAAAAACATTACAAAGGCTATCATCATTTCCGCCAATTATATTTTGAAAAGCGCGAATAATGAAAAAAAACAATCAACAACAGGTTGTATATTTTTTTGTACATAATCGAGTAAACTTTAAGTTAAATTACAAAATTACAAATGAATTAGTAAATAAACACTTTCAGTTTTTCACTTGAAATATTATTAGATAAAATGTAATAAAAATGAATTAAAGATAGCATTACTTAAAATCTACTAAAAACCACTTCTATTTGATGAACGAACTTCTTTTCTTTAGTGCAAATTTCTAAAGTCATATTAATTTTAAAAAGTTTTTAAAATTTAAAATAATTGCTAATTGAGGTACACTTAAAAAGAACCCTTACTATTTTCTATTTACTGTACTTATATATTATAAACTGATTCAATTATATCTAATAATAGACACTAAGTTCAGATAATTGACATGTACTTTACCTGTTTATTGCATAGAATGCAAAGGTCAATATAATTTTGTAAAAATTTATTATTATACTTTTTTATGTTCGTTTAACAATTTTTGAATTGATTATAAAATAGGGGAATCGCATTTCATGCAATTATTTATGAAGATCAACAACGACGCTTATAATTAGAATGGAAGCAATTTTTTTTCGGAATTTGAAAATAACTTCTTTTTTAAATAATCAGTAAATACTTCCTTTGTAAATCGCAAACTTTTTGATTATACTTTATACACAACATAGTTTTTATTATTACCTTATCGACATGTTTAATACTTATTCACGGTTTATCTTCACCGCAAACTTGTTATTTATACTCTTTAGCACGCATCCAAATTATTACTAACAATTTTAACATACCTTTTTATTCTCCTGATATTTAAGAAGATTGAGATTTATTTGGATTCATATGCAACATACTTTTTTGTCGAACTATTTCGACAATATTTTATTTTCATTTTCAAACCACGCACATATCTTCGTTTCTAATATAAATGTAACATCAAATATGAACTCAAATAACTATAATTGAATTTTACCATCAAGTGGAAAATATATAAATTGGGTATATTTATCCAGTTACACATTTGAATATTTCAGTAGAGTGTGCATACATTTCCATATATCTTGTGTTTTCTTGAGATGTTTTTTCAACTAGTCAAACACGTCATTAACACCATATTTTTAGTCTCGATCACACGTAATTACTGACATGATCGAGTTACCGGTGAAACCACGTGAAACCAAAGATACCTCGATGATAGTCAACCACTACAATGCTTATTTTTTATTTTTACATTTTTTAATACTTTTAACCAAGAGATTGCATATAAAAAATATAAATTATTTTATATTGCCACGTATGTGTTTCATAAATCGTTTTTTTGTACCTATTTTCTGATTAAAATAATGAATGTAACTTTTTAATTCTAATAAATAATAATCAGTTACCAGTATTTGTTTATTGAGCAGATTCATATTAAACTATTGTCAATTATGCAAAGGCATCCTAAGACTGTGAAATGCTTAAAATTTTCTCGACTGCAGAACTATGTATAAAACATTGGAACCCTTTTGCTAATATATTGAGACGAACTGGTGAAAATTTTATTGGTTTTATTAATTATGATAGGAAGAAATGGGTCAGTGATGATGCATGGCATATAATACTGAGGAGAAGAAACATAAAATAAACATTATTAACACCAATGTAAAACATGTACAAAATCCAAAATTAGTCAAAAATTGTACATATAGGTTGAGAAAAGCATTCGACAACGTAAACATTTTGAAAACACTGACCGGGTTCAAAACGCTGTAAATTCAAACAACATGAGTGGAACGTAACATCTGATAAGAAAACTGACCGGGAACTTTGAACGTTCAATTCAATCTAGTAATGAATGTTTAATCTCAGATGAAACGCAGCACATGGACATGTGGACTGAGTACTTTAACAAGCTGCTGATAGGCCCCTAGTTCGCAATTTGCTCAGAGTGCGGTTGGAAGTACTGCGGTTAGGTCTAGCCGATATAAAACCTGCAGTTTATAATATTACGCCAGAAATGCTAAAATTAAACTTGGACATTGCATTCCGCTATTGGCGAAGTGTGTTCATCCGATGATATTCCGAACGAATGTCACACGGGTCTGATAATCAAAGTGCCGAAGAAGGGTACCTTGAGTATGTGTGCGTACTGGCGTGGCATCACCTTACTGAACACAATAACCAAAGTTCTTGCAATGGTTATACACGATCGGATCAGTTCAGTCTTGGAACCGAGTATTTGTATAGAACAGGCTGTTTTCAGTCTTGGAACCGAGTATTTGTATAGAACAGGCTGTTTTCAGTCCTGGCAGATCGTGCACAGTTCATATAAACACGTTCAGAATTATAGTCGTACAATCGATTGAATGGCAAACACCAATTTATAAGCTTTTCGTCTACTTTAAACAAGTGTTCGACGATATTGAACCTGTTATGATGTGGATAATTCTCGTAAGCTATGAAATACCATCCAAATAGATAAACATACTCCGCGGTTTTTACCGTTACTCGCAGTGCCTTTCCCATTGAATGTGTTATGTATAAAATCAATATCATTTGTATGTCATTTGGAATTGTAGGTTATATACACTCGTCTGGTATAACATAAGCTAATTAAGTGTACATTCTAAGTACCATATTCATAAAACTAATATAAAAAGGTCTATAGCTACGTGAACAAGTGTACTCTAGTATAAAAAATGGCGATGGACACGAAAATCAGACGAATAAAATGGAATTGATTGGCCATACCTGGCGCCCGAACAATGATATCGCAAGATGGGCTCAAGACTGGAATTATCAGAAAAGTAGAAGACCTGGTCGACCAAAAATAACGTGACGAGAAACTGTCATTAAAGAGACTACTACCAGTGGTAATATATGGAGTGAAGATTTGCTGATGTTCTATAATTGACAGCTCTGCCTACTATAACTATCCTAAAAACTTGCTACTAATAAATATGCATAGCTCATTCTAATTATGTCCTCAATATTTCATAAACAATTTTAATAAAAATAATGAATTATTAAGTCACCTATCCACTTCTGTATTGTAATTAAAATAATTACAATAACTGGTTTATGTGAAAGAAAAAAAAATATTTCTATTGCAATTATTAGTAGTGAAGTCAGTCACCCACCTTATTGCTTTGATTTGTTTTTCTTGTTGTTATTCAGTGCACATCTTCATATCGTTATGTTATTGTATACGTACCAATATGAATTAAGCAAATTAATTCAGTTACTAGCCAGCATTTAACGGTATTCATATAATGTGTAAAAATTTATGTATAACATTCCGTTTATTTATTGAATTAAACACGAATAAATAAATCAATTAAAAACTCCATTACAATAATAAATATACTTGTAACGTGTTTAACGTAAATTAAGTAAGTTACTAGTATGTGCTTACAATTAATATTGGTTTAAAATATCTTACTACCAAAATTAGACATACTGAGTGCTGATGGTCGAACGAATTCATAAATTGTAAGTTACTTTTTTTTATGTTAGAAATTTGTTTTAAAAGCCAACTGCAATTATTTGAATTCTATAGTTCGCCTTCAAGTTGTTCTATCCATGGACTAAAATCTGGTAAAATAACTCCCGTTTCGTCATTTTTAGATCCATTCAAATATCCGATATAATAAAATAAATAAAAAGAATTTTGATGTGATATTAAAAGGTCATTAGTGGTTAAAATAGATTTGAATATTTCAATAGAATGGTGCATAAATCCCCAGCTACCTAGGTTTTTGCGGTGATCCCTCGCGGAGGTAGAGATTGGTTGAGTAATCTCGATGACAGTCACCAGGTTGACGAGAGTGTTAAATTATGCATGTAATATCAGCATAAGTAATTTTAATTTTTTTATCTTCTTCCTTTGCCTCATTCCCTATTTAGGCATCCTGGTTCTTAATCTATTTCTCCACAAATTTCTATGTGTATCGTTCATACTCTGCATTTAATCTGTTCGAATCATAATAATATAATAATAATCAAGTAGCTTGTGGGCGACCATGTTTTTTTTTTCATTATTTCCAACGCCGAGTTTATGCAGTAAGTTTCCTACAACACTGCCTTATTTGACTTCAAAAAGATGAAGATTTCACAGAATTTTCAAATTCCAAATAGGATTTGATTCAGTAATCTGTCGATGAGGATGTTCTTAGTTTAAAAGTTTTATAATCTATAGTGCAAAAATAGATATGAGTTAAAAAACTTCCAATATTTGGAAAGTTTTTTTTCTAATAGATGATGGTATTGAGGAAGAACAGAGTAAGTGAGTGTGTAGGTAACACAAATTGCGTATTTACAAGAGGCTGCTACCAGTAATGAGATTTCTGTCAATAATCTATGTTTCACCGTACGAAGTAGAATTCGATAGATTATATGCGAGTTAATGCAATCAGTGCTGATATGCGAAATATGTAACTACCTATACGCTATGGAAAAGAAAAAAAAAAAATTGACCCATCTCGACGTAACACATATCAGTACAAATATATTTATTTTATTGACGCAATACATATTGACTTCCGGTACAACCTGCCGTATTATCAATGCTCGAGAGGGGAAGAATACTGCTATTCGTCTCGGCATTTGTTACTAAGCTCTAGCAGAGCCGTCATCAATGTCGCCGATTTAAATGTCGTTATTTGAAACTGCTGCGGAACTTCGCAGCATAATGTTTATAATAACTAGAAAAGGTTTTAGAAATAATGTTAATAAAAATAGTATTATTATTGACAATGAACACGATGACATCGTATCAGTAGTCTTTTCACTGTTAACTGTACTGAATTCTTAATTAAGTCATCAAACAATAGAATAGAATTATCAAAAGATCCTTTAGTAAATTCAGATAGTTTCTATGCGCATTATATTTAGCTAATTGTTTCATAATACCTGCCAAAATCTTGGAAAATAGAGTCTTGTTATTCCTATTCTTACCAATAAAATCATTGAGTATATTTAAAGTAAGGATCTACTTCCTGCACTACAAATGGGTTTATTAGTAAAAGAACATATCATTAAAACTGTTGTTCATTGCTGACGGCTACTTTTTCCCATCTGGCGGCATTCGAATTCTGCGTTGGGAAAACGACTCGTCTTTTGAGGCTATCCACAAAACGAGTTATTTTTTTGCATTTTCATAAATATGTAAGTGCCAAGTGCAGTTCAGCCAGGCCGTGGGACTTCGATTAGAATAAGTCGCAATCGGAAGAAGCAATGTAGAGTGAATACAGTGGGTGAGGTAACATAAACCATTTTAGAGTTTCCAAGTCTGTTTAGCTTTCCTCGCAATATGTGGTCGAGCATTGTTATACTGTAGAATACTTTTATCGTTTCTCTGCTCGAATCACATCGATTCAACTGTATGAATTGTATAATGAACCCCTGTAGTTGTTTCGGTTCATAATACATAACACCAACAAATATAGAGCATGAGCTTGGAACCAAATATATTCGGCTTTGTCGTTGCTGTTGATGGTTCGCCGGGCTTAACCCATAAGTTTTCGTAATTAAACATTGTTAGACATAGACAGGATTCAAAAAGTCAGCACAGATTCGATACCCAACCATTGAAACGTCTAAAGTATTATGAGTTCCAGAAAGAGCATCGATGTTGATAGTTATTGTGATGTACAGCGATGTAGATAGTTATTGTGATGCATTTATAGGTTCTCGTAAATGTGTTCATGATTTTGTTCGACTTTATATACAAGTTGCGCATCAGTATTGAATCGTTGATGATATAGAGTCAATAAACCAGCATTATTATATAATCCATCACTAATATCTAGATGATAGAGGTACATTAGATGTTTTATACTATGGTTTATCGGCTCGCCGATTCTAATTAATCTATTTAATCTTTTAGACACTCGCAGCACGGTAAATTCTTCGATTAGTAATATGTCAGTATTCACCCCTAAGCCTCCTGGTACTTATTACTAATCGAAGAACTTTTCGTTCCTGAACTCGAATTCGTTCCATTTGATGTGAAGATATCGCGGACCAGGACGTAATTGCATATATCATTAAAGGACGAATGAGTTATTTGTATCAGATGATTTTCATCTTTTTATCGAGTTTACTTGATTTTTTTTAGGATTGGGACCATTGAGTGTATTGATCTGAAAATCTTCTTTGAAATCTCATCTATATGCCGGCCGAATTTACGGGTGTGGGTGAATAGTATACTTTCATGATGTTAGATGCAGATTCTATATTGAAATGTATACCAAGTGTTATCATCGGCATATTCCATCTTGTTTATGGGAAGTAAAGTTGTTGTACCCGAATTAATACCACGAATGGGCGAGGTCAAAGACAGATCAGCAATGTATAGTGTGTATAGGATAGCAATCGTGACTGAACCGTGTTAATGCCAGTCATTATAGTTTGCGAATCGGACATATATTTACCGAACTGTAAATGCCCTATTACTTAAAAGATTGAAACTAACATTTATTAGGTGTTTGTTAAATCGGTGCACATATTTCAGTTTATATATTAAACCTTTTGTGCATTCGGTGTCAAATGTCTTCTCGCAGTCGAGACTCGTAGCAATGGTCAATACACGTTCATAAATTGGCTCTATGACCATGTCTAGCATGCCAATAAGTGCTTGAGAAGTGCAATAACCCATTCTCAAGCCCATTTGTGAGGAGGGAAGGAGATCTTTACTATCGATGAAGTCAGTTAATTTGTTTGTAAAGAAACTTTCGAATAGAATGGGCCGATACCAGCGAAATAGGACGATTAATAATTATATAATAGCTCTTGCCGGGTTTAAGAATCGGAATGAGTATTACTCTTTTTCAGTATTTTGATGACTCAATTTGAATAGTCATCAGGACCCTTTGTTGATTAGAAGATTTAATAATAGACCATAGTTCATCCGTAGGTACGAATACCATCGAGTAGTGATATTCTATTTAATTAGAAAAGAATAATTTACTACGCATTATAGCGTTGATGTTTGAATCTGTTGCAGTGCAGTCGGAAGCGAAATATAACAGTCTATGAGGTGCATGACAGAAGTCATTTGTTATCCCGAGATGTAGTATAGTTTATCTACCACGTCATCATTTTGCCCGTATATATTTGCAAAATGTTTTGCAAATTTATTAGCAATGATATCAGGACTATTTAAAAGTATAATTTTTTCAGTAGGAAAAATGTTCTAGTGAATTATTTGGAATAAAATGGAGTTATGCGTACAATTTTGAGATGCCATACGTCGTAAGCTTTTAAATTTTAAGAACCTATACGGGCGCATGAGTGTGTATGGGGAACGATATTAGCATTGGATGCAACCAATTTTATTGGTTCAATTCAAATAGTAAATGGCTTTCTGCAGTATATACGAGTTTATAATTACAATTATATAACAAGTTTCGATTTGTATATTATGGAACTATTGATAGTTAGTAAAAATTGCTTTTTTTAGTCAATTTTAGTCAAATTTAATCTTCAGAATGAGTTCTGAATTGAACCAATTTATACGAAGTACAAATCTCTTCATAATTAATTTATTTTTGATCTATATAGACTAATGATTATACAGCCATATAATTATTGTCTTTGAAAAATGTCAGTAAACTGGTGAAATATCATTTGGTTCAGGAGCAGTATATGTCATTACGCATCCGTTCCACATACATTTGCCATATTTTTTCAATAAAATTCTTTTCTCGTGACAAATAAGTAGGTGAACTATTTTAAACAAAATACGTGTGTGGTGATTACATACGCGGCAACCTAAAACTAATAATAATACTATGCAATAAACATATGTTTTGAATTTGCCTTTATTTTAAAAATTAGTCACGTAAAAATAATAAATGATTAACAGATATATAATTTATGTAAATATATTTTTTATTTTGTTTAGTCACATTTATTTACATGCTTACAGTAATGATTATTATTGTAAGTAATATTCAAAAATGTCTACAAACATTATTTTTTCTTATCTTACATTGAAGTTTATAGATGAAAGAAGAACTGCCGAGCGATTTTTTGTATTATTATACTGGTAGACGATACTCCAAAGATATCAACTCTTTTAAAGTACAGTTTTATATAAGTCGTTTATCGACATAATGTATAGAGGAATTGAGATAGCCTGTTGACCTTTATGGTCACTCATTTATAATCATTTCAATACTGACATTGTCTTAACAATTGTAATTCGATAGTACTGAAATTCTGTGAATGTATAAGAAAACAGAGAGGTTATGAAACGACCGTTCACAAAATTCTTGCCTTTTTTGTCGAACGATTTATCTGTGGTCTCAAAATACCTTTCAGTTTCGGCGGAGTATTCTCTTTAGGTCTGTCAACAGGTAGTAGTCACTGGGAAGTAGATCCGGAATTCAAAGTGCAATTTGTGTAATTTTGCTATTGTTGCGATCGGATTGTAACACGGTGCATTGTTTTAGTGTAAGAGTACTTTTTTATTCTTTATTTGGGGTCGTTTTTTCACAATATCTTTCTTCAAGCGCATCAATAACGTATTGATGGTTCAATATAATCGATAAATAAAATAATGTGCGCATCTCAAAATACGGAGGCCAAAATCTTACAAACTGACATTTGCGTTTTTTGTCGCTTTGGACGGCTTTCATCCTTTGCTGTCCACTCAGCTGACTCTGGAGTGTAGT
This sequence comes from Penthetria funebris, assembly GCA_027564355.1. Lineage (NCBI taxonomy): Eukaryota > Metazoa > Arthropoda > Insecta > Diptera > Pleciidae > Penthetria > Penthetria funebris. Next base: position 4,733 of record JANSTX010054712.1, on the reverse strand, counting down.
GACGAACCCATGTTTCAACCATTGTCACATACCACATGAAAAAATTCTTATTATTGCGCAAAAACCGCTCCAATCATCGCTCTGAATCGTCGACGCGTTGTTGTTTTTGATCTACTGTGAGCATACGCGGTACCCATTTCAAACAGACCCTGTTCATGATCAAATGTTTATGCAAAATGATGAAAACACTGCCATCTGGTATCTTTAAGGTGTCAGCTATATCATGAAACTTCAATTTACGATTAGTCAAAACCATTTTGTGAACTTTTTTATGTTTTCTGAAACAACTGCTGAATTTAGTCGACCAGAGCGTTCAGCATCATCGGAGTTTGTACGGCCGCGTTTAAAATCAGCAAATCACTTCTCTACCATTTCTGTCGACAGAGCAGAGTCCGAATAACACTTGTCAAGCCATTGCTTTGCTTGAACGGTATTTTTTCCCATTAAAAAGCAATGCTTTATCAATACACGAAATTCAGATTTTTCCATTGTTTTAAAAATTATAAAAACCGAAACGTCAAAAAAACCACTATGACATGTAAAATAAACGTCCGATTGCCATACAATTTTGAGACGTATCGTTTGTAGCTTGTTACTTCCTAAAAATCATATGGATTTACCAATAGTAACGCCATCTATATGTCATCCTACGAACTTATTGAGTGATGGATTATAATGTCATCAGCGTTGTGTAAATAGCAAGTAAATTATATCTTGTCAAAAGCTTCAAACCTGACCCAACCTGACAGAAAACTTTTACATGCGATCAAAAACGACGATTTCACAAATTTTAGTAAAATACTCTCAAACGGTTATCAAATTAGATAATAATAAATTAATTGGATTAACAATTAACACCTCAAAACTCCACGAATGCACAGGTCGAAAATATTACCAGTTATTTTATCAAATTGGGAACCATGGTTGATACATTTTTTTTTACCAAATTCCTGTATACTTTCTAAATAATAATAATAAATTCTCGTTTAATATTGTATTTGGCCTGAATATTCTTAGTATGCGTTTGAGGCACCATTGCCGAAAATTTGAATTTGTGACACGATGCTATTTGTCACCTTCCAAGTTTCACAGTCATACAATAGTACCAATTAACAATTTGTTATAGAAATTCGCAACAAATTTTTAGAATTTTGTAACAGACTCTATTCAGCATACTGCCATAGTTTATTCAGCATACCATACATTTGCCAAGCTCCACCATCAATTGTCAAAAAACTTTCAAAATATTGGAAGTCCTCTATCTGCATTATCTGTTTCTTCGCCGTTGACTGCTGTTTTATAATTTCACCTTCATATCTGACTCAGTTTGTGATAGCAAGTCCCATCTGATACTATGCGCGGTTCATAGTTTACTTTGATCATAACCGAGTCCAAGACGACGAACAGGAACAATCGTGGTGACAGTATACATCCCTGGTTTACACTCGTATGTACATCAAAAGTCACCAATCCTTATGGCTATCCCTTTGTGCATTTTTACCTACCTCTTTATGCAGTTGACTATATTGTGTCTACAGATTTTATTTTTCCATCGCATTGTTGTTGTTAATCGTATTGCCGTTGTCAATCACAACCTTGATGTTTCTCCTTCTCATTAATAGATTCCAAGTATTAAATCAAGAACTGGCTCACCGACTTGTCTCAATGCGCCTGCCACTGTATTCCTGTTTTTTCACACGACGTCACATACTAATCGAGTCACTGTTGACGTTGCAGCAATGCGAAATGCAAACACACAGCTGCCTAAATTGGTTGAGTTGGATGTTTATTCCTAATTAATAATTTAGTTCCAAATGCAGTGTTTTACCTTTGTAATTTTAGTCTCGTTCTCGGTGGCCACCACATACAGACTCTTGACCAGGAATTCGATTGCCTTCTATGATTAATCCTAAACCCAGACCAGATTCTGGCACTATTTGACTTTTATTTCTACAAACAATTTGACAGTTGTTATGAACATTTAACAATTGATAATTTCAATTTTTATTTACAATTTTATTCTAATTATAGTGTTAGTCATCGAAATTGAAGAATATCTATACTCTTGTATTGTTTATACAGTAAGGAAAATGAGATTGGAATACAAAGCTTAATCTCAAGGTTAAAATAAACAATTTAAAAGATTACTAAACTAAACTACATTCAGTAACTTACATAAAATGCTGCTAAATTGGTAACATTGACATTAATCGCACACGAATTTTAACTTGCTATTTCTTCGTTTGCTATTCAATTGTTCATACTCTTATTCTTCTATCGATTTATTGAGCCAGATCTTATACAGCCATATCGTCCAATTCATTTATTTAAACTTTATTTTTTAGGATTGCATAACAAATTAAGATGTAAATACTTTTTATGTGTACCGGACGATATGTCATGAAATATTCTTACGTGATACGTTACAGATTGCAAATATAAAAGTAAAGGCGATTTTATGCTTAACTGACACCAGGTCTAACATGTAGATTTTTCGCTTATGTACATAATCATGTACTAGTTTCATGTACTCTGACTGTTTACATGCATTAATATAAGTTACATGTACTCGTATATTGTTTCAATTAATTTAAATTGTAGTGAAATGTTTCCATCGAGTAATTTGTAATTTATAAATTAAATTAATTAAAAAAACTTCTAAATTTTTATGGGTTTGTTCTTCAATATATTATTTAATATCGAGATATAATACATCCTAGGTGTGTCTAGGTTATTGTAACTATTTAACTTTGGCTACAAGTATGCGTTTATATATTATAGTTTATTTAGTAGAGGTAAATAATAAAAAAAATTACATTATTCAACAATAATTCAACCGTATATCTTTTTTGACCTTTTGAAATAGATATGCTTCACGTATTTGAAAATAATTGTCTTAAACACAGTGCAAATGGTTCGTTGAATCAATAATTTTCTCTAAGTTATAATTAAGAACATTAATTTAAATTCAAAATGAATTTTTCAATACATTTTATATATTATATTGTCCTGTACATGTCCGTGATTGGATAGTCTATAATTTACCATATTCTATCTTAAATCTAGAGCCGCAATATATCGCTTATTAGTAAAGCAGTAGGCTATTTTTGTTGCAGACTGAAGCAACTCATTGGTGACAATGTCAAAAATGAGAATTATGAAGATTGCTCAAATTAAACAAATTCGACATCTCAAGCTCTTGTAAAATCGGTTGTTGATTGCGCCAGTCAGCCGCCGACATAGTGAACAAAACCCAAATATTAGATAGTAGAGATAATTGAAAATATTTACTATTTGTTATGGTAGAAATATGAAATGAGTTTAATTTTGGAAAGTTCCGGAAGTAAACGATGGTGAGCTGTTTAGCAGAAAACATATCCATGCAGATTGCATATACAAAAAACTAAAGGGAAGGGGTTCAAAATAATATACCTTAAACTTTATTATAACGGAGATGACCCAAAAATAAAACGGAGTAGGAATAGTTGTTGACCGATTCAACCCGAGAAAAAACTAATCGTATAACGTTTGCGAAGATAAGATATTAGACAATCAAGTCAAACATGAATATTATATTTGTATATGCTCTACAATGCCGATGAATTCACGATGATGGAATTTTGGAAAGTTTTAGAATCGGTTTTACAGAGAATTTCATTAAATGAATTAAGATTCGTTAATTGTGCTTTAATGGACATGTTAGCAAGATTAATCCAAATTTTTATATTCATTGTCTTGACTATGATTTTGGTAATGGGTAATCCACAGCAGGTGGTGATATTTTACATTTGGCAATGGCATATAATTTGATCGTAGTAAAAACATACTTTGCAAGAGAAGATGAACTTCTAACAAAATATAAATCTATTTGCAATTCAAGTGTTCAAGTGACATAATTTTGAAACGGTTTGTAAAAAATCTAAACATTTTTTTTTTAGTTTTTCAAAATGTTATTTACATATTGAAAAGGAAATTTAGTTGTGGAACATGCATATATATTGCATACAGAGGAAACAAACTTAATTGACACCTCTTAAAAATATGGCAACTAATATATTCATACTCTTCATATAATAATTGAAAAGTATAGTGATACTAATTCATAGATCTTGAGAAGAAATTTGATAGAGCACCTTGAGATTTCGTTTGGCAAACATTAAGATTACGTTGATGTGTTCCATTAATCTTTAGCATTGTTATGCATTTTGTTACAATACAGGATCATTTGAAATGACAAACAGAATCTGTGAGATTTGTTAATGGAGGCTACGTATCAATCGCACGATTTAGCGACAAAGCACTACCATAATGAACCCTTCATTTATTTGAAATATAAATATTTGGGATCAGTTATCACGATAAATGAAGATAATAACATCGAATAAAGTGCGATTGGATCCAGTGCAAACGGGGAACCGGGGTTTTATGTGATCGTAAAATGCTACCAAAAGTTAAGGGGAAGGGATATGAAATAGTGGAGAAATAAATTGAGAAGTAAAAGGTTTTTTTCTCATATGTCTGACAATAAATAATGTATAAACATAGGCAACGGTAATACAAGTTCATTGGTTTATTCAATATGTCAGTTGGGTATCATCTTTAAAAATTCTCGTATTTCAGTACTATTTATATGAGATAAATGACTGCTTCCATTAATTTTAGGTCCTGGGAACGAAGTTCCAAGGGTCTATTGTATTTGATTCCGTTCATGTAACGCCAAGAAATAAACATCT
>JANSTX010054711.1:0-10786 GCA_027564355.1 Penthetria funebris | reverse complement strand
GAAATCAGATAAAAGTGACACATGCATAATTTCATGGCGATATGTCAATTCAATCTCAAGTTATCGTGCGCAATATATATGGGAGATAAAAAATAAAAAAAGGAGTAAAAGTTTGTTCCCAGGGCCTAAAAAGAATAAGAAGGTTGTATAGAAGGTACTTGAAGGAGTACTCCAATTTTCCTCATCTTCGGACTTTGGCTCAGAAATCAGCTAAAAGTGACACTTGCATAATTTCATGGCGATGTGTCAATGCAATCTCAAGTTATCGTGCGCAATTTGCATGGGATGTACTCCAAAGAGCAATCCGATTAAGCTTCTACACATATTCTTTCAATTATAATATCAGTTACATATGTAAAATTTGAAGTCTGTATGTATGATACAAACAATTTTAATCTGAAAAATAAAAAAAAGAGTAAAAAGTTTGTATGGGAGGTACTTGAAGGAGTACTCCAATTTTCCTCATCTTCGAACATAGCCTCACAAATCAGAGAATAATGTCATGTGCAAAATTTCATAGCGATACCTCAAAGCGTTCTCAAGTTATCGTGCGCACGGACGGACGGACAGACGGACGGACGGACGGACATGCTTAAACCAACTTTTTTTTTCAATTATAAGCACTTCTGTGAAATTTTTTTTTTTCTGATATGTTTATTTCTTAGCGTTACATGAACGGAATCAAATACAATAGACCCTTGGAACTTCGTGCCCAGGGCCTAAAAATGGGATCGATACCTACATTATATGTAGATAAAGAATATAATTTAGAATCACCCTCAAATACATTGGATATTTATAATTTCAAAACTGTAGACCAGGTAACAAATATTATCAACTATGTGCCTTTTAAGAAATCTAATGATAATGCAATTTATAATGGAATAAAAGTCAACATCGAAACTCTTGAATTATCATTCTCTTTGTGAATCAGAAATAGAACCAGATATTAATTGTCAGTTAAATTTTCCAGATATTCCTAATAAGGTTTGCGAAACTCCTTCTAAAAAAAAAAAAAAATGACATCGATTGAAGTAGAAACCGGTAATCACTGCTTAAGTGAAGATAAAACAGAAAAAATTTACATTGAAAAAATATAATTTGAAATTGAAAACAATTTGACTCTGTTTGTATTATAAGACATACCGTGCGTCTCAGTGTTTATCTTCGTCATAATCCACGATACAAAATTCTGCATTGTGTATCACGATACAAACCACGGATCGTATTCATTAGCTTAGATGGTAGACACCATAAGTTAATCGCATTATTGCTAATTTTATTCTTCGCATTGAAAAATTAACAAACATTAATTGTATACACGTTCTATTGAGATGTAGAGAGCAGTTCATCGCTTGCCGACTAGCATCACATATAGCAATTTCAGTGGAGTAGTATATAAAGCCTCTACTACCTAGTTTATTAACACCATGTTGTTATATATCAACTGATATATATTGTGATAGTGTTGCCAGCGGCACTATGTCGAAGCAGACATAGGTTGAGTAACCTATATGTTGGAAGGTCACTCTATTTGCGCCGAAGTTGAATTTTATTCAACTGATTTTAAGTTTAATGAAAAAAATTTTTGGAACCCAATCTTGGTTGATCACAGTTTTCCGATGAAAAACATTGTTGAATAAGGTAGAATCTAGGTAGGACTGTATGAGGAGTCAATGTGAATGATAGATGATATGCATTTTCTAAATGTAAAATTATTGTTTTATAATACTAATTTTCTTTTACAATGTAATTTAAGTTGGTCATCAGAAATTAGTTTAGTTGTGGAACCAAGTGGAATGCTTTCTTATGAGCAGTAATATAAGCGAATTCAATAAATATATATTGTTCTCGAACCAAACAGCTGTAGGTGTAAGTCAATCTTCAAATTGGTAAATTTTTATCTGTATTCATTGTGCAAAGTTCAGTTAAGTTTCTAGAAAATTAAGTAAATGCGAGCATGTTTTAAAATATTTATCGAAAGAAGCTGTAATAAATCTCAAAAAAGAAATCAATTGGTATTTGTAAAAATATGTTATTTGAATCGTTGGAAATTATTTATTTATTATGAAAGCATCAGATGTTAAATTATGTAATTCTATCATTTTTAGGTTTCAACGCCAAACATTATTCACAATTGTTTTTTTAGATTTAAATATAATAACTCCGGAAACATATTTTATGGACGTTTAAAGTTAATATATTATTAATGTTATTTCAGCGCAATTTAAAATAATTCTTCGTCAAATATATCATCCTCATTATTGTCATCCAACATAAATTCGTTCTTTTCTACTATAGAGCAAGCTATTCAAATTCTAATTCAAATTCAAAAATCCTTTATTACATGAAATAAAATGCAGTTGCAGTAGTGCATGATGCATTTAGAAGTTACAGCGCATCAGTCCCATTAAATGATCTATTTGTAAGAAAGTTATAAATTACATTGATTAGGCGATCATTGAAAAGATGAATGTATTTTAGTTTATAAATTAATCCAGCCGTCCATACAGTATCGAAGGCCTTCTCGCAGTCAAGAGTAGCTGCTAACATATTTATTATTACATGACTTGTAGAGTACCTAAAGCTCATTTGTGAGTCGGGAGGAAGGGCTTTACTTTCAATGAATTTTATAATCTTCATGGTGAAATTTTTTTTATATATTTTGGATATTGCTGATAATACTGACAAAGGCCTATAGTTACCAACGTATTGGGGATTTTTTCCGGGCTTGAGTATTATTATTTTCTGTAAGGAATGGCAATGAATAATTTTGGTCGATAAAGTTAGGTGAACTGTATTTTGCCCGTAAAATAGAATTTATGTTAGGGTCGGTGTCGGAGCAGTCAGTAGAGAAGTCTAGTAGTCTATTCTGTGGTCTAGAGAATTCAGTTGTAATTAGTCTGTTAATTTCTGATGTAAAGTGTCGATTTCCAATAAGATTGTTTTGTTTATGGATGTTGGAGAAGAGTTTTGTAAATTTATTAGCGACGCATTGGGGGTCACTGATGATATTTGATTGTGAGTCTGGTTCGTCCGGGTTATTAATAAAAATGTTTTTATTCGACCTAGTACCTATTAGTTTTTTTATATTTTTGTATACGTTGGAATCAAGCCTAATGTTGATCAATCTGGTTTGCCAAAGCTTTTTTAGGTGTGATTTTATTTGGTTCCTGATCAAGATATTAACACAGTTGATCTGCGATTTAATAATGCCAGTGTCGGGTGAATTTCTTAGGTATCATTCTGGTGTCAATATTCGCGAATCCGTTTTGGAAGCTTTCATCATTAATAACGTCCTTTGTTATGCAGTTATTAGTAGAAATCGGAATGGTGTATTAGTTGGTCTATAGCACCGTAAAATTGTTGCCAGTCGACACGTCCATAGTCTGGGATTTTTAATATGGGGATTGTTGAATTTGTGATTTTACCACGTATGTCAAGAATGACTGCTCTGTGATCTGATTCGAAATCGAGAAATTCAAGATAGCTATGTGGCTTGAAATTTAGGGCCAAGGAAGCTTTCAGCATTGGGTCTCACGAATGAGGTCGAGAGAGCTGAGAAGAGTAAGCGAACCAGCCGAGGGGCCACCAAAGTACCAGTGATAAAGGTTTCTTCCGTTAATATTACCACAGGTATTTTGTGAAGTTTAGTGAATGTTTAGCGTTAAAGTCGCCACCTAGTATCAGTTTTGCACGATGTTCAGCGGCGGCTTCAACAATAGTATTCAGATCAGAAACATTGAGGGCCAATCTACTGGTGCCTGGAAAGCACGCAGAAACGAATAGCATTTTGCCGCCATTTTCAAGGCGATATAAGAGGGCAGTACATTCTATTGAAGTAACTTGAAGATTGATTTGTCTAGCGTCGAGGCCGGTTTTTATAAGGATCGCAGTGCCACCAGCACGACAATTGACATTATTTGCTCTGTCTGTTCTGAATATTTTATAATCGTGAATATCTACCTTGTGTTTGACGTTAAGTTTAGTTTCGGCGAGAAGTGTAATGTGTGGCTTTACCGAATGGGTGAGTTCCACTAGCTCATAACGTTTTTTATAACTCACTAAGGAGTTTATATTTAATTATATTACCCTTAATTGGTACCTTTAGAGCAGTAAATAGCTTTTTGTCATGAATATCTTGTCGTTGGAGTCGCTAGACAGTCTGACTACGAATAAGTTAAGGTTTTTGTGGAACGAAGTAGTAAGTCGTCATGCATCGGCTACGGCCTTGACTCCATCCAAGTTACTGACCGCTTCCGCGAATTGCTGCTTGTGTCGCCCAGATCAAGTCCTCTTATGACGAAAGAACTTTGTCTGCTTTGGCTAGGGGTGAAGGTGAAGAATTGAATGTTATAAGTTTTTAGATGTTGGATGATAGACTCGTGGTCCTTTACGCTAGTGAGAAGGAGTTCGGTTTTTTCTCCACGTCTTTTCATAACGAATTCGTTTGTTGCGAGTCTGTCGTGAATCATTGTTTTGATATCTTTCAACGATACTCTTTGAATATATATTGGGGGACGGGTTCTGATCAGGGGGCGTTTTATTTGCGGAGTTTTGTTTTGATTGGTATAGGTTAGAGGTATCGTTCGTGTTCGTAGGAATTTGAGAGCTCTCTGTTGGAAATTGCTTGTGGCTATGTGATGCTTGTGATCGCGACGAGTTATGATTGTGTTGGAGTTTACCTGTTGTTGTTTATGTTGCTTCATATATCCATGATTAGATAAACTTTGGTGAATATTATCAAGCTTGTGATGTTGTTGTTGCAGTGGTTGGTGCTGTAGTGCTTGATGGTGTTGTTGTTCTTGTTCTCGTTTTGATTTTTGTTGATGTTGATATTTTTGTTGTTGTTGTTGTTGTTGTTGTTGTTGTTGTTGAAGTTGTTGTTGTTGTTATTGTTGATATTGCATATGATGATGATTATGTTGTTGTTGATGATGATTTTGTGCTTGATCCTGATCTTTGTGGTTGCTGTGTAAACGATGTAGAGAATCTAGTTGATTGCGTTGATCATCTACTATTTGTCTTAGCTCGCGAATTTTGTTGCGGTCAGTAGTGGTGTTATTTAGGTAAAAGTTGTGTATATTTAGAAGCAATTTTTTGTACTCTTTTTCTTCCATTTTGGGTGGTTTATGTGCCACTTTTGAAACATCTTTCAATAGTGAATTCGTATTCGGGAACTCAGACGAATTGACTTGGTGTTGTGTTAGTTGCTATTGAGGTTGAGGCGGGATGATTTTTTGAGGTGCTGCCATTGTAGCATTTTTCTGTATCATTTGTTTAAAACAAACAATTGGATGTAAATCAGAATCTATTTGATCAATATATGTTAACATTTGTTTCAAATATTTATAATGATATGGGTTTATACAACGTAGCAGTTCACTGTTTAAGCAATCATATAAAGCAAAAAAAAATATTAATAAAATAATTACGGATCACAACATAATAATACATATACATTAAAGAGAATTGCAAAATAGTTGATATCTCGTACCTAGAATGTTCGCTGAATTCAATTCAATTCAATTCAAAAATCCTTTATTAAGTAATTTACAATTATATACAAAATAAAAATACATTTGTGTTAATTAACAAATTATAGATGACAAACGCATTTTGCCCACAATGCTTACAGTGCATATAGTGAACTTTGTTTGGCTTACTATTTATGGAGGGGATAAACTACGCAGATGGAATTTGGATTATGATTTCTACTGGGAAAAGGGATTGGTAAAACCAGTATATAGTGATAGTAGGAATATGTGGGGGAGTGTTGGAGAGGGGAATGTAGGGTTGATAGAGTCATTTATAGGCCTTCGTAAATACATTCATGGTTTTGTTCCACGTTATACACAAGTTGTGAATCAGTATTAGATCGTTGATGATATAGAGTTAATAAACCATCATTATTATATAGTCTATCACTGATATCCAGATTATTGAGGTACATTAGGTATTTGATCCTATGATTTATCGACACGCTGAATCTAATGGGCCTACTGCTACATCGCCTGAGAATAGCATTTTCGAACTCTCTTATTTTGGTCAAAAATCTCATCGCCTGTTTAACCAGCACTCTATCAATTCTTTCGATGCCCGCAGCATGGTGAATTCATGGACCAGGACGCAAATGCAAAGTGCGCAAAGGAACCAGACAAATTTGTTTGAGGATCTCTTGATGACTCGATTTGAATTGCCATCAGGATCCCTTGTTGTTGTGTTATTAGAAGATTTAATAATAGACCATAGTTCATCTGTTGTTAGGATTGCCATCGAGTAGTGATGGTCTATGTAATCCGGAGAGGAGAACTTACTATGCATTATAGCACTGCTGTTTGAATCAGTTGCAGTGCAGTCAGAAGCGAAGTTCAGCAGCCTATTGGGTGCATTACAGAAGTCATTTGTTGTCAACCGGTTTACCCGCCATCATTTTGCCCGTGGATATTCGCAAAATGTTTTGCAAATTTATTAGCAATGATATCGGAACCAGTGATGAATGATTGATTCTTAGATTCGTCATCAAGTGTGCCCATGTTGTCCCTATTAATGTTTTTGTATACATTATGATGATCAAGTCGAATGTTACTCGTTTTACATTGCCAGTGTTTTTTTTAAATAGTATCTTATTTATCATTTGATAATAGTATTAAGACAATTTATATGCGATTTGATTATATTGGCAACTCGTGCAAGTCTTCTGTTTGTGCGATGATATTGTCTCCTGAAATTGTTCTTAAGTCTAATGATGTCTACAATCCTTTGAGGCAGGGGAGTCAGGTTGTGAACGTTAATATTAAGCGTTGGTATCAATCTCGTTTCAATGTCTGCGAATCCATACTGAATTTTCTCGAATACCTCATCGATGTTATCATTAGTCATACACCTGTCAATAGAAAATGGGATAGTGTCGATTAATTCATCAATCGCATCATCAAATTGATGCCTTGATGTCTTTTTTGTTGAATTGGCGAATATAAATATCTCTCCATCAAACTATGTAACTGTAAATTTACATTAAATATGGCAAATTGCACCAACATAATGCCGCCCTATTTGTCCTTGAGGTATAAGTGTTAAGATGAATGATAATATTATGTTGAAATCAAGTCAATTCAAAATTAGTGTGGAATGATCACATCTTTTGTGTTTGTTTGCAAAAAACGCATGAATTTATGTGTCGTTGTAAGAAATATTTTAATCCCACACCTCTAATGGGCTGGATCTTGGCTTTTTCAACAAAAGTACTTCTTCTTAATTTTCGTTTTGTCCGTGTTCGTGTGCCCTATTGTCATTATCAGTTATATTATATTCGATCAATTGTTATAGTTATTTAACTATGACAATTGTATATTGTGAGATATTGTTTATCATTTAGAAAGGCAACCTGCTAAACTAACTTCTGACTCTAATGACTTATTCCGGTAAATATTCATTAGTCTGGCATATTTTTTAATTGTACAACATACTCGTCATGTTATCATTGTCAGTGATCCACAGAGACTCTGCAATACGACTGCTGATTGTCCAGCTAATGTCGTATACTATTATATATGCAAGTCATTGCACTTTCTGTGCAGCTTATGGACTTATATTGTGGCATTCAGTTTATCAGATTTGGGGCAACCCAAATGCCAATCTAGTTGCAGCGTTCACTACCACCAGTATTGTATATTTGATCCTTTAGTAACATTTGATAAATTAGACAAATTGAAAGTTGTCATACATACTTATATAATATAGCGTACATTATACTCAAAACGTTAGAAATGATGAATTATACAGAAAAGTGTTCATTTTGATCTACATACTTAGTACATTTTTTAATTAAACATATTATGGAAATAATCCTAAATTACCCTTAATTAAAAAAAAAAAAAACACTTTCCTTTTTAATAATGTCCTATTTTGATACATTGACACGCGAAATTTTCATTATTATTATTATAATTCTCTCTTGGCATACCTATGCCATTGCCATAAGCATTCATCTTGGGCTATAATTTATTATAAAATATACCGCGAACCACATGTTTTTTCTGTCAAAATATAAATATTATCTGAGGGAAAAACGTATTAAAAAAGAAGGAAGAATTAAATTTACATACATATTTTGATCTGTTCAACATGTACTTTATAATATATAGTTGACGTGTCAAAATTGCGTTCACATCACTTTTTATTATATTCCCGTATATGTTTCATATGTGTTAATGATTATAAATGGTTCCAGGTTTTTTATTTTCTTTCATTCGTAAAGGCCAACAAAAAATGGGGAAAAAAGAAAATACAAAATATAAAACCCAAAGCGAAAGGAAGACAGAATCCCAAGAAAGCATAAAAAAAAAAAATGAATAACAAGCATATAAATATAAAGTGAACAATTTATAATGTACATTAATGATATACGAGCCTTCTCCTTATTCTTCTTATGCCATGCCAGGTCTAAGTTTATTTTATATAAAATGTATATAAATAATAATATAAGACATAAATTGAAATTTACATGTGAAAATTAAGGAAGCCTGTTTTTTACACTCAAAATGTCTTGTGTTGATAAATTGTGATAAATTGTTTTACATTATTTTGTCTAAGCCGTTGTTCATTCTCGCGTGATGATGGCACAAAAAGACATATACCACGGATACAAGACAAGTTGAACGCAACATTTAGAAAACCAAAAAGCTGACTATTAATTAGGTCCACCACCACACATATTTTAAGTGATTTTTTAATAAAAAATTTCCAAACAAAAATATACTCTTGGCAAGCGACAATGAAATTGATTAATTATAACATTCATCAAACTCCTAGATTACCTCTCAATAGTTTGATTTTCAAAGAAAATTTCTTTTTTTTTTTTAAATAGAATTTAATTAAAACATTTCTGTAACTTCCAGATAATCGTCAGTTCAAACAATTAACCTAACCCTTCTATACCATACTATACTATAATTATATTACCAATATTATTAAAAGGAATATGATAATGTGCTTAAGACATATCGCGAAGAATTTTTTGGGTAATTCTTGGCTTTTTCAACAAAATAGTTCTATTATGAACAGATAATCGTAAATAAATAAAAGCAATGGTAAAAATAGTATTAACACTAGAAACATCCTTTCTAAACAAAACTCGGATCAAGAATCTGAAAACCATTGTATGTTGAGATCCTTTTGCTATATAAATGAGGACGCAACTGGAACTTTTTTATTGAAATTTTTTATTCAAGTATTTAAGCAGACTTCTGAAATTTTAAATGGGAAAATAAATAATCGAATAACATAAATAAAATCATTGAACATTTTTGCTGAAACTCAATATTTTATTGGGCACATTTTGGTCTCCAGAACCATATCAATAAACTATCTCAGGTTGAAAATTTTTAACAAAAAGTTCTTGGTGTCAAAAGACGATGTACGGTGTTCATGGTTGAAAATATTAAATGTTAACGAGTATATACTGGAATGTTCAGAAACATCATCAGCTATCACGAAGGTCAATGCAGGAAATTTTGGTTACATTACACATTTTACCATATAAAATTAAATTTGTACAGATATTTATGACGACAGACTACCAGCAACGAATTGATTTCTGATCAAAAGCTGATTCAATGCAAATTTAAAATCAATTATTAATTTTGTAAAACAAACTCATATTACCGTTAGAGCGTTAGTGGTATATAGTTAAGAGATCCGAATTATTATATAGTAATCCAGCCTCGTTGCTATGATTGATCGATTCATAAAATCTGGTCGGTCAGTTGAAACTCTGGAGGATGGGAATCTTCTGAGATCCTAATTTTGTCTAAGAATTTTAAAACTTGTCTAATCTATATTTGGTCAATTCTTTCAATACCAACAGTACGATAAATTCGACGGTTGCTAATATGTTTGTATCTCTCTAGGTCTTCTAACGCCGGTGATTAGTCGAAGAACTTTACGTTCAAGGATTCTAATGTTTTCCAATATGTGTGACGATATTGAAAACCACGACAAGAATGCGTATGTCATTAGAGGCGGTCTTATAAGTCGCTTGGAACAATGAATTTGTCAATTCTACTAGTATGTTTTAAGATCGATGCAATTGAGTGTCACTAGTGGAATATCTTAACTGTAATGTCGTCGAGATGTGGTTTAAACTTCAATGTATTTGTAAATCTAATACCAAGATGTTTTATGTTATTGACATTTTGTAGTCTATTGTTATGGATGGCACTTCAGGTCGGGTTAGTTGACCAGTGCCCCTAAATACCATCGTGTAGCATTTGTTCAGGTTTAATTTCATTTTCCATAGATTCATCTAATCGCTTATAGTTTCTAAGTGTAGATTTATGATTGCAGTTAAAGTCGATTAGTATGTAACAAAAGTGAAAGTATGAAATCGGCATATTTGATGTTGGTAAAGTAATGATGTACAGATAAATCGAAACCGAAAGATAAAATTATTGGGTCAGCTATGTAGAGCGTAAAAAAGATAGCAGCGGATACGGAACCCTGTAGAATGACAGCAGAAATGGCGTCAAGACTAAATGAGTGGTCACTAATGCGAATCCTAAAGAAATTGTTCTCTTCTTCTTCTTCTTCCTTGCATTTTTCCATATTCAGGATCGGCTCTCCTACTTTTCAAACTATTTCTCTACAAGTCTCTGTCTTGTGTATGTCCACTTTCTGCATTCAATCTGTTCAAGTCATTTTGAATAACCGATAACCAAGCAGCTTGTGGGCGACCGCGTTTCCTTACATCTTTTCCAATATTCAAAGCTAATTTAACGCAATAAGT
>JANSTX010054710.1:0-10789 GCA_027564355.1 Penthetria funebris | reverse complement strand
GACAACGTTCATTTTATTGAATTTAAATCTTTCAAAATATATTTACAGAATTTTGTACTTTTTTTTTCGTTTGTATTCATTTTTAATTATCTTATTGTTTTTGTCTGCACAAAATTATATCTTAATAGCAAAAATATGAAATAGATTTTTTTTTGGAAAATAATCTTCTCAACATTTGGTGATGGTGGACGGTTTATATTTTATTGTATAATATTATCATTGCTGTGTAAAAATATTGCTACTACAACGTAGAAATAGACTACAGGCTACATATGAGACAATTAAATAATCCTGATGTAGATATTAATACGAATGATCGCTACTGGAACTACTACAGATGTCATTGACACTCTTTCCCAAACAACTAATATCTTGATTGATTCCTTTAAATCGGCCTTGAATAGCAATCCAATTAATGTTGATTCAAATACTCTTGGTGAAGTTTCATTACGTTGTTCATTTTATACTGCTCTTCATTTTATTTCCGAAATTACATGCAGAAATTCAAATGCATTCACTACATGTTGTAATAAAGGTAAAGATAATTTACAACTTTTAACTTCATCTCCAGTACTACAATCTCTCATCGAAGGTATCCATTCTACAAATTCCAATTACAAGCAAAATCCCCGTTATGCTCAGTTAAATTTTTATGATGTTGACTCCGCTATTAATTACTGAATACGTGAGAATCATAATTCTAATTGCAAGTGATTTGTTATGATTAAATTAGCCAATTCATTTACATGCAGTAAATCCATTTATTAAGTCTTTTAAAACAATGTCTGATATCTCCTCATAAATCCAACTGCTGATATTGAATTGTATATAACAGTTGATCGATAAAGCGATGAAAGACGTTACAATGATGCTTTAACGAATGAGGAAGCTGGTGTGGATGGTCAAGTCATAATAACCGATGAGGTTGATTCTTTTCGCTTTTTCGAATATGAAATACGTAATCAAATGCATACTATTAGACTTTATTTTCATTTACCAAACGAATAAAATATTTATTTCACAATGTAGTGCAAGCAATTCAATATCAACAATCCACTAAATTACTAGCTTTTTTCAAACTCAATGTCGACGATTCATCTTTATACAACGATACACCATACCACTAGATTTATATAGATTCAGCAAAAGTATGGATTCGACGACGAAACTTCACTGCTAACATAATTTCAAGAATGTACACATTTAAAAACTTGGACAAATTTCATTTGAGACTACTTTTGTTACATGTTCGCGATCCAAAATGTTTTCAAGATCTTGGTTTATCAATTCCACGGTATGTTCCTTCAACAGACTTACAAATGTCTCAATAAATAAATCCAGGGGTCAGGATTTATTATTTGATCAGGTGTATGAAACTGCTAATAATCAACAACGTACTATTATTAATCATGTATTTCAAGAGATTATTAAACATAATACCGGTAGTAATGTCTCCTGTTTAACTGCTTATGCAGGGTGAAACGCATATTCAAATGCAATTATTCATAAATTGAAATCTATTAATTTGCACATAGTGGTATTGCTTCTACGCTATTGGCAGGTAGGAACATAATCAATAATGTTTTAAAAATTCCAATCCCATGTGTGAAAACATCGGTTTCAAGTATTATATCCAACAGTACTATGTATATAGTTTGTTTATGAGTGACACTCGAATTTCGAGTGTGGGCAAAAACTAGTTAATATTTAATATACATGTCCAATTTTAATCTCAAAGGAGTAAAAAGTTTGCATGGGAGGTACTAAAAGGAGCACTCTTTGAAGTTAGCGTCACAAATTAGATAAAAGTGACACGTCTAAGATTTTATAGCGATAGCTCATAGCATTCTCTAGTATTGGCTTTAATATTATATACCCAATTTTAATCTAAAATGTGTTAAAAGTTTGAATGGGAGGTACTTGAAGTAGTTGTTCAATTTTCCTCATCTTCGACTTCGAACTTTGGCTCAGAAATCAGATAAAAGTGACACATGCATAATTTCATGGCGTTATGTAAATGCAATCTCAAGTTATCGTGCACACTATGCATGGGAGGTACTCTAAGGAGTAATCCGATTAAGCTTATACTTTCACACATTCTTTCAATTATAATATCAGTTAGATATGTAAAATTTGAAGTCTGTATGTATGATACAAACAATTTTAGTCTAAAAAATAAAAGAAGGAGTAAAAAGTTTGTATGGAAGGTACTTGAAGGAGTACTCCAATTTTTCTCATTTTCGAACTTAGCCTCACAAATCAGATAAAAGTGAACAAAATTTCATAGCGATATCCTAAAGCATTCTTAAGTTATTATGCGCACAGACAGACGAACGGACGGACGGACGGACGGACGGTCATGCTTAAATAATTTATGAGGCCAATTTTATTTCATTTATGTTATTTTTATTTTTTTTAATTAACTAGATGTAGGTGAAATATAATTAAATAATAATTAATATTTCTAAATAATTTCTAAGTAAATTTTAAATTTAAATTAATGAAATAATAATGTAACGTCAAAGTACAGTAACCATTGTCATGAGGGTAAAAGAGTATCAATGTTACAAAACATAATTATTTAGTAGCAACATTTTCATTTATATGTTTCCATTTAATGCGACTTAAGATCCTTAATATGCCAAATACCTAATTTATTCATTTTCACTTCCAATTCATAAGTTAAGTCGGATATTCGCCTTTTAACCAAACACTTAACAAATTTTGGCGCCAGTTTTGCAGAAAAGTGATTAATTGCATTCGATAGCACATAATTTCTTTTAAATACGATATCACCTTCGGTGAATACCCTAAATTCTTTACCACGATTATAATACTTCTTATTACGATCGAAAGCTCTTATATTTTTAAGGAAAAATTATTGTTTCTTACGAACACCAATGTGTGACGCGGTCATTTCGTCATGACATTCTTGAAGTACTTTGTCATGCGTCGATTCAGGTACTAGCAATCTTAGTTTATCATCAGGTAAACCATCTTTTCGTGATCTGAACTTTATATACAAATTTCCATCTTTCAGAAACCAATTGCTAAATTTTTCGGGATACAATGCGACCTTAGAACACATTTTAATATACCAGCTATCATCCGCCTCTACATCAAAAGAAATTACATCGACAGATGTAAGAACATTTACCTCAGGAATTCTGGAAATAGCATCCGGTACTAAATTCGCGGATCCTTTTCGGTGATGGAAGGTTGGATTAAATTGTCTTATACGCAATGCCCATCGTATCAATCTTCCATTAAGATTTTCTTTTTAATTAACCAGAGCAAAGAAGAATGATCAGTAAATATATTGAAATCAGAACCCTCGAAATAACATCGGAACTTTTCAATACCAAATATAATAGCCAGCAGCTCTTTTTCCGTCGTTGTATATGACAATTCAGCACCACGCAACTTGCGACTGGCAATTGGCCGCTCGTTTTCAGCCGTACCTTGTGTAAGAACTACACCGACATCAATATTAGATGCATCGCAAAATAATGAAAATTTTTGATTAAAATCAGGCGATGTAAGAATCGGATCTTGTATTAGTGCATCTTTAAGAGTAATGAATGATATATCTGCCTCTTCAGACCAAGATATTGACTTATGTTTCGTTCGACCCCTTATCAATCAATTATCATGTAATGGTGTGGCAATCTTAGCAAAATTCTTAATTAATCGCCTAAACCAGGAAACCAAACCAAGGAAGCGTTTTAATTCGGTGTACGTCCGGGGACGTGGATAATTAACTATCGTTTCAACTTTTGAAGAATCCATTCTTAGACCATTACCATCAACGACAAAACCTAGATATCTCAGTGATGGATGGTAAAATTTACATTTGTCTATATTTATAGTAAGACCAGCAGATTTCAGTCTTTTAGCAACATCTCCCAATATTTCCAGATGTTCTTCTAACGATTCTGTAGCAACAACTAAATCGTCCATGTAGACAAACCAACGGCTATCGGATGGATGATTGAATACAGTATCCATTAGTCTTTGCATTTTTTGTGGAGCATTTGCCAGTCCAAATGGAACCACCATAAATTCCCAGAAACCCAATCCATCTATGGCAAATACACTCTTTTCACGTGACGATTCTGTCAAAGGAATTTGCCAAAAAGCATCACACAAATCAATAAATGACAAGAAATTTGCCCTTTCCAAGCTGTCAACAATTGAAGATACAAAAGGCAATGGATGGGAGTCCTTTTTTGATATTGAATTCAGCCTTCTACTGTCCAAGCAAAGTCGATCTTTACCATTTTTCTTTTTATCCAAAATAACGTTGGAACACCAAGCAATATCCCACCACCTAATTTTCTAAATTCGTTTATGACGGCACCCAAATTTTGTTTATCATCAGCAGATAATGAATTAAATTCAACAATTTTACACTTGTTCGGGGTAAAATATCTTCTTCTTCTTTATAATTACAAGACCATTCAGATCCATCATGAAACAGTGTAAGCTCAAATGACTTCCAAAAGTCGATTCCCAATATAAATGATACCGTTAATGAGGGCACAATGTTAAAGCTAATGTTCGCAGTTTTATTTTGATAAATTACAGGAACCGTAAAAACACCAGTTATATTATGTTTGCTACTATTAACGGTTTTAATGGAAGAACAATATCGAGTATCGATCTGGTAACCCAAAGACAACAAAATGCCTATACCCCTTGATCCAACCACAGAATGGTTACATCCAGAATCTAGTAGACATCTGAAATCGACATTTAAAATTTGAATTGTTATAAATCGACGATTTATCAATATGACTTAAATTTTTAAGAGGGTTACATGTGAACCAATTTATTGGACATCTGCATAAACAGAATTGTCCATTGGCAGAACAATGTCCGATCCCGACATTTTTCGCTGAAAGTTTTCCGACTGCATAGACGAAAATGAATTCGATGGTCACGTATTATTATTAACAGTCTATGCTGTCAATGCATCACATTTAGTATTCGTCATTCCCGGTGTTCAATAGCTTTTGAATTACTTTCATTATTTAAGTCCAAATTTACAAAAGCATGCAATTCTTGACAATTCCATTCGACATGGCATCGAAAATTTTGAAATTTTTTCCTTTCAGTATTGAATGTCAGCACCCATTTGTCGTTTACGTGACAGATCACAATCAGATTGAAAATCAATACGTTTGATTATTGAATCGAGAAACTTTATTCGCGCATCAGCCACTAATATTTGTTGTGCGTTACCCGATTCGACCAATGATTTAAATTCAATTATAAGCCTTTCGCATGCCAATATATCAGCCTTTACATCCATGTGAGATTTAAGAATCGATCGACAATTGTCATCTTTTTCAAGATATAATCTTTCAATTAATGAAAGTTTCTTAGACAATAATGTATGACAAGAAGTGTCTATGTGTCGTATTTTAAGTTCAAATTCGACATCAGAATCAATCAAATGTTGTAGTAGTGCTAAAGACATAATTAATATTTAATATATTTATTTAAAAAAATTTAAGGATCTTTAATTAAATTAAATAAATTAAATTATACAAATATTTTATTTTTTTTTTTTTTACCAAAATATCTTTGTAATTTTTATTTAATTGATTACAATGTTATCGTTTTGAGTAGTTGGAGTGAATTGATCTTTTTAATCATTTTTTAAATTACATTATCATAAATTAGGATTTTCAACTTTATTTTTAATGTTATATTTTTTTTTGAGCCGTGGTAGAACACTATTTTTACATCAATAGTTTCAAAATAAAAACGGACGCTACAAAGGCTATAACACGGACTGTCATGTACGAAGCCTCTGTGATACAGGGCGACCTTAGGGAGTAACCAGCCTTACCATGTCATGCGGGGCTCTGACATGGTGGATCTTTATTTCCCTAGCTCCTCGTAGTAACAAACATGAAGAAAATGAAAACAAATTCAAAACAAACGATATCAGTGGACATTTCCATCTCTTCGGAGGATGATTTGCTGCACTCCAGTCAGAAGTCGGCAAATAATAACAAGGTAGTGATAGTATCCGAGTCGGATAGCAAACCAAGCATCAACATGCAGAGTTCTGCTACTGGTGTAGGAGTCGCGTAGAAGCGATAACAGATGAGACTAAGTCTGGTCCAACTCGTAGAAGCTTAGGGGGAGGTGCCCGACATATCGACAAACCCGAGGCATAAAACTTAACAAAAAGGTGTACTATAAGGCGCGTTTTATTTTAGTTCAGATAAAGCGCAATGCTAAGGAGGGCACCACAAATGTTAAGGACAAAGGCAACAAAGCGTACGAAGCTGTGATTGACGAGTATGAATCTCGGCAAAGGACGTCTAAGTCTATCAAGGCATCGGAGTCTAAAAAGAGAGGGTGGTCAGACGACTCTCCCCACATGGCTATATCGGCCAAGTAAAATGAGTAAGGTGAAGTCCGGCGACGGGGAGATCTTGGGTGGCAAACAGACAAAAAAAACCGTTAAGCGAGGTGGTCATAGAACACCATCGACTTCCGGGGGTTTCCGACTTGGCTGCCAAAAAGCTGGTTTCACCAATAATCTGAAACGAATTTGAGGCAAAGGTGTCTCAAATAATAATGTGTTCAAAGCTGGAGGCGGGCAAATACCAAAGTTCGACTCCTCTGAAATTGCCTTCAGCTGATGAACCCGAATATTCCGATGACAGACTGGATGGTACTCAAAGCTGGTGTACCGCAGAAGAACAGCACATCCTTCCTGCTCATGATCAACGAAGAAAGCGATGATATGCTAACAAGGAAGGACAATAAGCTTAGGTTGGCCTGCGGCAAGCTAAACATAAAATGTTTACAACGGGGAAGACGAATGATGTCATCGAAGAGGCCAGTGGTCTCCTAGATGACTTGTCGCTCGGGCTAGTGGATCCGAGTTCATCGACAACAACAGCACCACAGCCAAAAATACAGATCCAAGTAACATCGACAACAACAACAACAACAACAACAGCAACAAGTACAATACCAAACAACGAGGCATACTATGATAAGGATTATTCAGATAAATCTTAAACATTCTAGATGTGCCTCGGATAATCTAATATTGCTCCTAGGAGTATAGCAAATTGATATAGACCTGATTCATAAACCATGGTATAACGCTCCAAATATCAGGGGGCGTAACACCCATGGGTATAATCTGTTCTACAAGCCAGTAGAGCAGAATGCAGGTATGTCAAGAACCTGCATGCTTACTAAAAAACACATTAATGCATTCCTTTGATATAATTATAGCTCAAATGATTTGACTACAATTAAGATGCTGGACAAAGATGGTGAAGAGTTCTTCATCAGTTCAATGACAGCCCCATGACGCCGACAGAGTTTGCAGACTTCATCTCCAGGACAACATACAGGAAAGAAACAGCACTAATGCGTGTGCGATGCTAAAGCCAAACATACCCTGTGGGGCAGTCCGAAAACAAATGATACAGGTAAGGTACTTTTTGAATTTTTATTACACAATAATTTAGAAGTGTGTAACAGGGATAGTGTCCCAACTTCCACTTTTCCGAGTTCGGATACATTTGTAGGTTGGGAAGACATTATTGATATAACCCTGATTAATAATCCCCAAAACTCTGTAAAGGTTAAACGGTGGAGAGTATCTAACAAGAGATCATAGTTGAATACTCTTTAACATCGGGGTCCAGGTTGACCCCGGTAAAGAATTCAAAAACCCCAAAAGAACAAACTGGAACAGATTTCGTAACAATTATTTTTGATGACACATAAAGCAATTGGGTATGATTTTTTTTTTGTTTCATTTATATTTTCAACTTGTATCGTATTTAATTCAAAATTTAGATTTTTAATGTTCATTTCAGAGACACATCTGACTTATCAAACATTTATCAAAATACCGGAATATAATGTTCATCAGACGCCACACCGAAATAACCAAGTTCATGGCGGCAGCGCTATTACCATCAAAAATAATATTAAATATAATGAAGATATTACACATTCCACTGGAAGGCCAACATATTGGGCAACAGATAGAAACAAAATACCAGATGTCCAAGAATTTTACATTTCCAGAAAAATAGCAACAAATTTTATTGATATTGAAGACAATTATGATCTAGACTCGGACCACTCAGCAACTATATTAACTCTGAGTGAAAGAGTGATCAAAAGACAAAGAAACCCCACACTTCACAATAAAACTACGAACTGGGGCATTTTTAAATGTCAACTAAATGTAGAAATAGATCTAAATATCGATCTCTCCTCTATACATCTATTGAATGAAGCAGCATCTAACTTTACAAAACTGTTGCAAAATACGATTTGGAATAATCCGAAAACTTTAAGCCATAAAACTTCAGGTATGAATTATCTAATTGAAACCAGAAATATGGTGAAACAAAAAAGAAAAATCAGAAGACTATGGCAAAAATTACGAAATCCAATTGCATGGTATTTAACAACGGAGCTAAACAGAATGGCTCAACAGATCAAAAGATTAACTAAAGAAAGAAAATTCAACTAATAAATTCCTAAAAGGCCTGATGGCTGAAAAACGTACCAACTAAATTAAATAAAATACTGCAGTTGCAACTAGTAAAATTATTGGGCTCATACCTCTCAAGATTATTTCGATTAAGACCTCAAAGAAATTCAAGCCTGTGTACCGCAAGCAGTATCCTGAGGCCGATTTTATATCTACTATACACCGCTGACCTATCACAAACGACTAATTTAATTAACGCTACGTTTGCAGATGATAGTGCATGTATTGCTTTTGGTAGGCAGAAATATCAACGACTAAACTACAAAGTTCTTGTGAACAAATTAAAAGTTGGGCAAATAGTTGGCGTCGGAACCTAAACGAAACCAAGACAATCCATAACAACTTCACCAATAAAGACTGCAAAATCATCCAAAACTAATAATGCATGGTAAAGATATTCCATATCATAATAAAGCAAAATACATGGGCATGACACTAGATGTTCGAGTCAAATGGAGAGAGCACATCTGAATTAAACTAAAAGAACTAAGACAACGCTACAGACAGCTATACTGGCTAATGGGACGAAACTCATCTGTAACT
The DNA here is from genome assembly GCA_027564355.1 of Penthetria funebris. NCBI lineage: Eukaryota > Metazoa > Arthropoda > Insecta > Diptera > Pleciidae > Penthetria > Penthetria funebris. The sequence goes on along the minus strand of JANSTX010054710.1, from coordinate 1,695 downwards.
ATCTACAACAAATTGATAATGTATAACCAGATATTAAAGCCCATATGGGTATATGGCATTTAACTTTGGGGTTGTGCTACACAATATCACTTCAAAACAATACAAACATTTCAAAATAGAGTACAACGTAATGCAGTGAATGGTCCTTGGTACATCCGTAATAATGATCTTCATCGTGATCTTGGTTTTCCTATTGTACTAATTTGAATTTATTTAAAAATTGTATGACATCAGTGCCAAACAACCATTACAAAATTGATTAAAATTGAGTTTTTATTATTAATAATTACATTTAGCAATCGACATTCCAAATAAGTGTTTATCGACTTGTTGAAATAATTATATAGAAACAAACTAGATAGCTGGGCAATGCATCACCGGCTAATTATAAGAGCTCCAATAATATTTGCCGCTTGTAAAATTAAAATTATAGTTATTTGTGGTCACATTTGATATTACATAAATATATGAAACAGCAAAGGAGCTGACCTATGTGCCTTTTAGACGTAATGGTTAAGATGAAATGATTCCATATATTAGAAAGTGAGCCTCATATTTCGCAGCACAAAATGCTAGTAGCAAAATTTGTTTTAAAAGAAACATTTAAAACATAGGGCAGAACGACATTGAAATAACAAAATGGTTTAAGTTACATGTAGGAAATGATCTTATAACAACATAATTAAGTCGCAATAAATAAGTCGAAAATAATGTGGACTGACTACAAAATTCTTTGCAAAGAGAAGTCGAAACAATACCTTCGTATTTCAAAAGGTTGTAAGCATATTAAAAATAAAACTTGGTTGTTGGATAGCTAGGTTCAGAAATATATCACGTTGCAATTGCCAAATCTTGAGCCACAAATCTGCTATAGATTTTGGCGATCAAAGACATACATTATATCAAATCCATAAACGATGAAAGTGGAAATGCTTTCATTGCTGACAAAGATATTAATAATAATCCAATCAGCTTTTGAAAAAAGAATATCCTCATCTGCAGATTTCTGAATAAAATTTTATTTTGGGGCCAGTCAATGCGATTGCTACAGTTTCCATCGAAAATACTGTGAAAATTATGATGCAAAGTGAGGCAGATTATCCAGATGACAGCCTATCAGATCTTTTGGAAATATCTTGGTGATTTTGGATATCAGTGGTTAGCAGATTTATTAGCTAAGATCTTAACCGGAAGTGAGATGCCAAATGCATGGAGTTACCTCTTATCATTTTATAAAACTAAGGGAGATATACAGAATTGCTCTAACTACAGAGGAAGCAAACTTAGTTCACACACCTTCAAAATATGAGAAAGAGTTTTGCACACAAGACTCCGTGATCTAGTTAATATTTCAGAAATGCGCCGGATGCTTGAAAGGCCGATCAACAACTGATGGTATATAAACACTTAGTATAGTGATTGAAAAATACAGAGATAATAAGAAACACCTCCATATGACATACATAGATCTTGTGAAGGCATTTGATAGAGCACCTAGAGATCTCGTTTGGCAGCCATTAAGATTTCAAACTTTTCTTAACAATATATATATTCCATCAGACATATATAAATGAATGCTAATACAAGCATCCGTACAAATTGTGAAACATCTACCTCATTCAACATTGGTGTGAATTAGAGTTCTGTATTAAGCCCATTAATCTTTTAACCATTATGCAATTTCTGTCTTGTACA
>JANSTX010054709.1:0-10789 GCA_027564355.1 Penthetria funebris | reverse complement strand
CAGACCTTGCTCCTTCTGATTACCATTTGTTCCGATCAATGCAGGTCAGCCTGACAGGTGTACGCTTTCGAAATGCTTCAATAGCCAATAATGAATATTGAAATATTTCAATAGCCAATAATGAATCCATTCTCTACTAGTTTATCTTTAAATATTTTTTTTTAAATTTTCATATACCTCTTTAAATTTTCCCTCCTCGTACTGTTGAACTGATATATGGTTGATTTGTATTCTCCTCGTAATAATCTATATGAAATCGTTGATGATTTACCTAAAACTTAATCCAAATTGATTTTAATAATTCAAGACGTTCAAGACGTTTCTGGATATATATTGATATTTTCCTCGTTTCACTGTCCTTTACATACAATTTTATGGGCTTAAGTCTCTCAGCAAACTTCTGTTGGGCAGTGATTTGTAATTCCATACCAACTCATTCCTCAAAGGACCAATGTTTTTGCAGTTATAAGATGAAAATTATATAATTTATAAAAAGAAAGGTTTTCTTTAAATAATATTTATTTATTTCTACTACTACTAGCCTTAAACTGTGAATGACAATTTTTTGTAAGTTTCGACACTTTAAAAATAATGATGTTGAAGATAAAGCACACTCAGGCAATATTTTAAGGCCAGTCAAAGCATACTTGAAAACTTTCAAATTGTATATGCTACCCCACCCACCCACTGATATTCACCATAATTCCGATTACGACTTGTTTCGATCAATGCTGAGCTGTTCTTGTATTCTTATGACGATGCCTGAAAATAAGTCAATTCGTGGATGGGGCCTAGCCCTTTAAGTTAATTGTGTAATTATGTATGTGTATTAATATTATGAACAAATATTTTATTATGCCGAGGTGAGTCAGTTTTTAATCCTTTTCCTTTTCGAAGCATATAGGTAGTTACGTATTTCGTATGTCAGCACTGATTATAGCTTATTTATCTTAATAAGTATAAATTATGTACGAATTCGTACAGTTTGTGCCACAGGCTATTTAAATACAGCACATATTCATTATGTCATCATGATATCAATGAACTCTGTAATTATAATGGACTACCGATGCCAGTAACCATCATAGCTGAGACTCTTCCGCTAATTGTCCGCTGCTTTTCAACAAACTCACATAACATATATGACTGTCGTTTTACTATCAGCAACCTGTAGTAGACCTATCCGTTAGTATTCATCTAGTCTCGATTCTAATCAATTAACATTAAATCACTCACCAATATCATTATTGTTTCAATAGTTTCTTTTATAAATCTATAATGATTTTGTAATTATTCTACTTTAACATTTAATATAAACTTGACTAATTTCTATTATATTTCTAGCTATAGTATCCGGATTTGTAGGATAAAAAAACATGCCACATATTCTCTTTCCAATATATATTTAAAATTGATTTTTCCAAGAATTTTTTTAATTGCGATTTTCGTAAACCTGAAATGGTTTGAGATTAGTGATCAGACTAATTTTTTTTTATTAACTCCAAGAAATTGTTTACAAAGACATTTAGTAAATATTATTGACATTTTTAAATATAGGCTTGTGACTTAGAAACTCAGCAACTTATCGCTCGTATTTTTAAAATTCAAATATTTATATTAATATTAGGTTTAAATTAAGTGTACGTACATAAATATAATTTAAAATCATACCACTAAATAATGTAATTTATATTGTAAAAGGTATTAGTAGTTTTAATCTTATGCCTGTTTAATAAATACGCTGCTAAATAGTTTGGATGTACTGCCAAATAGTTTAGATGATCTGATTTCATCTTTCACTGTAGTGATTTTCAGGTCATTTGGTATTACAGTATTTGGGACAATCAACAGTGCGTTTAGAATGCCCCTTAGCACTGTTGTTGTTGAAATATTTGAAGAATTTCAATATTGCAGTTGTTTGCAGTATCCCACAACTGTATTCCATATGTTCATACTGGTCTTATGATTATTTTATATTAACATTATTTTACTCTCAAGTGAGAGGTTAGAATTTCTGCCCATCATCCAATAAATTTTAGAAAATTTTAATCCAAGTTGTTTTCTTAAAGAAAAATTATTATATTAAGAAGAAAATTTCTTTTTTTAAAGATATGTGTCTGCGCCAAAACTAACCACATATCCAAATGTAATCCCAAATATTTTACACTATCATCTTGTGACACAGAAATGTTGTTCAGAGATATTTGTGGACAAATTTTCCTTTTCATAGTAAATGTCACATGTTTCGAATTACTTTCATTTACTTTGATCCTCCATTTTTTTAAACGCATAGGCAAAAGTTGCCACTGTCACTTTTGTTGTTTTAGGCAAATATACCGTGTATTGTAAGTAATAAACCGATCCCAAGACACTACCTAATTATTATAAAACATATAAATGTCCTTATTTTTCTAAATGCATTCTTTGGTGTTATGTAATAAATGAAATCTACTATTATATTAGTTATTGTAAGTCTCTATGACGATGGCACAAAAGATGCTAGTTGCAATTTTTCGCCAAACCGTATATTATTTATTGTATAAAATTAAAATAACTAGCGTAGGTTATATTAAATTAAATTATTCTTTGTCTTATATACGAGTGAGGAAAAATTTCATAATTTTTTTGTATTTTGTATTTTAATTTCATGGGCATTACTTGTATTTTCATCATCATCATCATTATTATTATCATCTAAGTGTTTTAAAGTCACGATAAATATATAGAAAATTTTCTGGTAAAAATAAATATTATGCAATTAAATTCTCTAATTGAAATTATCATAATGTACATTATTATGTGAATTTTATTTTACTAAGACTTAAAGTGTAATATTATAATATATTAATTTTAATTAATTTTTGCAAAATACATGCATTGTGTTTTATCCTATTGACCTTTTTTAATAAATAATTGTGGTGATGACTAAACCAAGCAGCTAATTTATGTCTTTTATATGCACTAGTTAGTTAAAACTTTTTTCTCTTTACATACTATTTTTTTTTTTTTTTGTATTTTTAAAAAAATGAATAAAATTAATTCATGAAATAATATTATTTTAACTTTTATGGTCAATCAATGTTATTCTATTTAATTTTTTTTTATTTTTATATTTTTCCCATTAATTTAATATACATATTTAGAATTATTAGAAAACTTGTCGACATTCATTATTAAATTGTTATTGAACCATGTATAGCTAATATATAAATTTATTTATTAACAATTAATTAATTATTCTTTAATATATATATATATATATACATACAAATATAAATATATATGTATATAGTCCTTAATTGGTGTTCAGAAGATTCATATGATTTTGGATTGTAACAATCTAATTAATGATCATAGTAATACGGCTTTCGATCCATAAGGTCAGTTGAATGATATAATGACATACGTAACAGAAATCTTGAGTAGAGATATGACGCATTCACACATGTTTGACGATTTTACTGTTTTTGTTTTTGATACATCTACGGCATTTGATCGGAATTGGCATAATGTACTACTGTCTAAACATAACTCATACGTGTGACAACCTATTTGATTTCATTTAAAGAAATTCTTTATTCCGGTCACTCTGGATGGTGTTACTTCTGTCCTATTTCCATTAGTTCCAGGTGTAGATTTTTGTGTTATCTCCAACTTCTTTTTCTCATTTTTATAAAAGAACTTCTTTCCATTAACCTTTAAATCACAGTTATGCTGATGACAGCACTCAACATCATTCCTCTTCTTTTTTTTTTTTTTGTTCAATAAAATGCCATTTACGATCATTAGTTCGTTATTGCCGGTGTAAAACACATACAATGGTAAACATATTTAATATAAATATTTAAAGAAGCCATTTTTCGCACTAGACTATATCTGTGAAATATTTAATAATATTGTTAAAAAATGCATTTAAAAATACCGCCGAAAGTATATTTAAGTTTTCTATGATTAAAAGGGATATTTTTATTTGAATATGAAAATACTTAAATTCTTTGAAACAGTAAAATATAAATATATTTAAGTTTTCTATGTTATTTTCTATAGTTTTGATTGACATAACAATTTGCAAAATGGGACATTTTCGATGCAAAATTTGTCAAGTATGAACATTTCAATACGGGGGAATCTTTAATTTTCCTTTTCATTGTTTTGATACCAAAAATGAACAATACCATAATTGAACGTCCATTTATTTGTGATTTTAATGCAAAATAATTTATTATATTTATATGAACAGCACTTTAAACAACATAATATACATGTAAATGTTATTATCACCAATTTATGAAAGGTATTTATTTTCGCAACCATGGGATGATTTTCACACCGCAACAACCAATCAAATTAAATTAAAGTACTAATTCAGTTCGAAATATTTTTTTAATTTTTAAAATTATTTCAATAATTACTTATTTTTTATAAATATAATTTGGTGGAAAAAAATAATAAACCCAGCATAATGAATTAAAATAATCCATAGAACATATAACTTTTTTATTTTATGACTGCCCCATGCTCTCAGTAACCCGTTCTTGTCTACTGTTGCATAAGCTAGATGTCCCTAACTCTCTGTGTAATTCAATTTGCTCTTAAATTCCTCAGGTTTTGTATCTCTTGGAACGGATATTTCCAGTAAATACTAGATTAGCTCTCAATCGTCACATTTGTGTTCTGTCGAAATTTTTTATGATCGCACGGTCAGATTCGGAAGTATATTTATATCGCGTACATCTCGTCTGTGGAACCTTTTACCTGAAGAAGTCAGTCCTTAAATATATTGCGCCCAAAAATTTCAGACCAACATTTACGCACATCTTCGCAATCACCCTCTCCCTCCTCTTTCGTCTCCTCCTCATTTTCCTACTCCTCCTCCTCCTCCTCAGTTTACCGGTTTAAATTAAGTTAAGTTTTATAAATCATGAGACAATAAAAACTTGTTTTATGCGTGAGCATTAAGGTATAACCCAATTACTGAAAAATGGCTTTAATATAGAACAAAAAAGAACGTTATCACCAAAAACGATATTATTTTCCATATCGGCGTTTATTTAAAAAGGTTACGTGCAAAATTTCAGGCAAACGTCTTATTTTGACAGCCGTTTCAAGCAAACCATTTATTTTTTTTTTATTATCATGGAAAAGGTGTGAATGCCCAGTGTTCTATCAATGAAACTAAAGTAGAACTTCATGAATGCTATTCCGATTTTGTTACTGCAATTAATCATCTATAAATTGATATACTGAATTTTGTTCTGTTCGTATAAGCATAATATCATTGCCATCACTATTTGCTCCAAAAATCCATGTTATCTCGTTAATCAATCGCAAATTGAAAGTGTATGATATAATTGATACATTTGCATATGAAAAAGTTATCAGCCAAAGATGGTTCCAACGGCAAGAAAGGTCATGATGGGTGTTCTGGGATGCGTAATATTTATCGACTATATTTACAAATTGGTAAAACAATAACCGATGCATATTATTCGTCATTACTTATAGACCATTTGAAAGTAGAAATTAAGAAAAAACGACTGCATTTATCAAAAAAAAAAGATAGCGCTTTTACATTAGAAAAAATACACCAGCTCACACATCGCCAACTGTCAAATTAAAAATTATATGAATTCGTTATGAAATGATTTTTGTCCCACCGAATTCTCTATAGATCTCTTTACGAATGGGAAAAAATGTATTGCTCTGGAAAGAGATTTGGTTCAAAGTCATCGAAAAACGTATATTTTGCAGAAGAATTTTTATCGAACTGAAAGTAGATTGTGTATAAAATTTGTGACTCAATTTTAATGATCTCTAGAAAATTGACTGGGTAACATATTTTAATACCTATTAAAATTACATATTTGTTTTCATAATTTATTCCATCAAATTTAATCAGCAAAAAACAACCGATTCATCTAATCGTCGCAATTGAATCTAAAGCAACTATTCAAATGATCACCTTAAGAATAATTTTCTTACGCTTTTTTTTTTTATTAGAACATACGCACGTACCAATATAGTGACATCCTTAAATAAAACATTTTACATATTATGGATATTATGAAATTTGGTGGTTGGACGATCACAAGGATATGCTTGTCCAATTCTCGTTATATAATGTGTATATACACCAAGTCGTTTTTGAATATATAGTCTGTCGAAACCAACAACTCGTTAGATTAGCCTTGTCGCAGATGTTTTCGAATTACAAGTTGATATGTGCCGTGACGTGACATGAACACTCTATGCAGGAGTTAAAAAATTTACAGTTTATTTGGTTTCGAATTACAAGTTGACATCTGACGTGACGTGAATATTCTATGCAAGAGTTATGAAATTAAAAGTTTATATGTTTTCGAATTACAAGTTCTGACGTGACGTGAACACTCTATGCAGGCAGGAGTTAAGAAATTAAGAGTTCATTTAGTAATATTGAATAAATTCATTTACTCGCTGACAAAGTATAATATATTATTTGATTAACTTTATTTTATTTATATCCGGACAAGAAATACATTCCATTTAAAGTACTATGCATGGTTTAATGGCATCTTAATTTAAATTTTACTTTCGAAATCTATTGTACATATGATAGCAATAGGAGTATTTTAGTATATTTCTTTATCGTGAGCAGTAGATATTGCTGTAACAATAATGAAGTTATGATTTTTAATTGTAATTATATAATTTAATTGATCTTTATTCATTTTAGATAAATCTTCGCCTTATACTTGTTAGTGGGAAAACAAAAGAATTTTTATTTAGTCCATCAGATTCAGCTGGTGATATTGCACAAACGGTATTTGACAACTGGCCCGAAGGTATATTTATTTGTGTTTTTTTATTTTTTTTATATATTTTTTTTTTTCAAATTTCACTTTGAATAGCAAGAAATTTGTATTTACATATCAAAATTTGTATTTCTTTCATTTCGATTAATTATTGCATTAGAGATCAAAAACAACTTTTATTAATACGTTTTCTTGTTTGTAAAGCCGCGAACACTCAAATCAGAATTATTGCAAATCATTTTTATACCTATAATGCTCGGGGATTATATTCAAAAATTCAGAGTCTATGGATTCGATTATCAAACGCATGAACGAGAATAGATTAAATGGCAAAATTATAAACAACTATATTATAAAGTCAAAAAGAATCGTCTTGGAGTAAGTTTCAAGAAAATTTAAACATATGAACTTAGCGTAAAAAAACTTGTCATACATGCAAAACACAACACCAACCAAGGTTTACTGAAGAAGTATAGGCCTTATTGGCCGAAGTGTTCAAACAGTTACAGAGACAAGTGGACGTACAAACTTATCAGAAATAGAGTGAATACTAATATTTACCAAATTAAAATCGACTTTTGGAACAAATTCAGATAATGACGATATTTTCAATGAATAGTATTGAATTTAACTTGATCGTGGAACGCATAACAAAATCAGGAGTAAGAGGATATCATATAGAATTTAACAAAGATACAACTCTAGTTACTTCTTTAAAAATACAATACAATGTATTATAAATACAATATATAAAAAGTGAAGTAAGAAAAGCAATTGCTATTCCTATTGTTACATATAGATTGAACGTACATGCTGTACAAAATTGCTGAATAAATAATAGGTGTAAGCAATACTTAAATTAGCTGCTAAATGAAAAATATTCGCATCAACATATTTCTGAAATGAAGCTATCGTTTGCCAGTTTATAAAATTAAAGGAGATGTACCGAAAAGAGAGAGATATCAAACTCACTTCAAACACCTTAAAAATATAGAAAACATTTTTGAAGATTCCGTGATCTAATTAATATTTCAGAAAAAAAAAATGGTTCGGGTTCATCAAAGACAGGCCAACAACTGATGATATAGAAATACTTTATATAATTATTCAAAAGTACAGATATAATAACAAAAGACACGAAATTCCACGTTAACTTCATTGATACTGAAAAGTAATTTCCTATAGTACTTCAATATCTCGTTTGGGTGTCATTTAATCTTCAAAGTGTTCCTGAGCCATATATCACTATTCTGTCAAATATTTGTATAAATGCCTGCATAGACATCTGGCTCATTCCATGTTAACGTTGATGTACATCAGGGTTCTGAATTAAGCATACATAAGTTTTGAAGTTGAGAACCAAAACCAAATTGAACTGGATAATAAAATCAATAGATGGAATTCGATCTTGGTGGCCAATGGACTATACATACTAAAGCAGAATACACGTGTTTTCCATTTAATGACAACCAATTTCATCAACGATTTCTTTTCGAGACACTGATCATAATGGACTGTTATAAATGAGCATAAATTACACAAAATCTAGATGAGAATATTTAGATGGCCATCTGGAATAAAATTATAAAGGATAAAATTAAAAACAACAATATTCGAAACAGTTTAGAAAAGTAGTTTTAAAATTGCCACTATTACCAACATAATCACTTAAATTAGATTGTGATTACATTGTTATAAACTTTAAGGAACATTAATTATGTGTTCTATTACTAGCAACGTTCTATGTTGACTATACAAATTTATTCCAGTCTATGTAAAAAATCATTTTTCTCAATGAGCTTGATTATGATGAAATTGCGTTGTCATGATTCTTCATCCAAATTTTTATCAATTGAAGACAAATTTTTGCTATTGATTCTACTGCTGAACGTATACACACTACTCTTCATCTTCTCTAGCACACAAAACTTAACTGCAATTTTTGTATTATTTTTATTTTTCATTCTGTCTATTCAATTGGAATATTTACTTTAAATAATAATTCTGTTTTATAATTTAAAAATAATTTCTTTCAGACTGGGAAGCAGAATCAGTATCTAAAGCAGAAATTTTGCGATTAATATATCAGGGTAGATTTTTGCATTGCAATGTTACTTTAGGTGCATTAGGACTTCCTTTGGGTAAAACAACTGTTATGCATTTGGTACCCAGGGACAATTTACCTGAACCAAATTCGCAAGGTAAATTATTAATTTATTGCAAATTGTGGTAAATTATTTTTTTTTTTATTTTGTTCTGAAGTGTGATGAATTCTTATACCATTTATTCTGTTAAAATTCTATAAAATATAATATTGTCGCTTAAAATCTTACTCTGTATGATGAATTATCGAATGACCTCAAATTAATTTTGCATAAGATTAATTACTTTAAAGTCTTGTATATTTATGAAGATGATTTTAGTATAGATCATTGCATTATTGAGATAAAGAGAACGGATATTGTCATATGGATGGGTGACGCTAATGCAAAGGATGACTCGAACAACATGGGAGTTTGTTATGGGTACATACGGAGTGCATGATGTGAACAATTGCTGAAATGTGCAGTAATCATTACCTAGACATTGATGGTACTATTTTTGCGCTTGCAAACAAGAATACACGAAGGAACTTGGATTTTAGCGGAAAATGTTTCTTATACTGAATAGAGTCTGGGGGGTCGTCATAAATTTAAAAAAATCTAAGGTTGCGCATTTTTAAAACAAATTGTTTATCGCAGTACTATTGTATGACTGCGAAATTTTGAAGGTGACAAATAACATCGTGTCACAAATTCAAGTTTTCCTCAGCCGCACGCTTAAAATGTTCTGACTAATTTGGAGGCGAACGGTAGGTGTTTTTGCTACATGCACATTTTACTGGAATATGCATTTTAATAGATGATAGGTTATCAGTTGTTCAAAATGACCTGAACAGATTTAATGCAGAAAGTGACGATACACAAGACAGGAACTTGTGGAGAAATAGATTGAGAAGTAGGAGGGCCGACCCTGAATAAGGAAAAAGGCAAGGAAGAAGAAGAAGAAGAAGAAGCATTTTAATAGATGACCGGATCGTCCAAAAACAACGAGACAGCAAACCATCATTACCTACACTAGCACTGGTGGAAGGGGATGTATTACTGGTACTGGAAGATCGTGAACAATGGTAGTTGTTCGTCAATGCCCTATGCTACCGGCGCTGCCGGCGTGAATTTAAGATCGAGATGATGTTCGTAATTCAGATGCTTATTATGCTTATTATTATATATATATATATATGATGTATAAATAATATAACTCTAACTTAAATGTTATAAATTTATTTAAGTTATATATACGAATACAATATTTTGTATATGGTTCTTGGAATATTACATACAAATAATATTATATATAATTCAATTATTGATATTGCATAATAATTGGTTATTATAAATGCATCCGGAACTTATGAGAATTATGTTTACTGAGTTTTATTTAGTGTCATGTTTATGTAAACCTATTTGCAGCAATTTCTAGAAGAAGTCGTCCTTTCTCAAACATACTATTTATAAGGTTTTAATTTTATATAATACTATTTATCGAGTTTACGTTATATATAATTTCATTGCAACTACTTAACTATATTTATCTTTGTTCTATTTTAATCATACATTTAATCATTAAATGGACATATACACAGTTGGTTAATTTTTTCCTTGTATATCGTTCAAGTATAAAAGTTCTTGAAGAATTAAGCTGTTGGCATTGAAGGAACTGTAAGATGTCCTAAATTGCGAATCCAGAAGTGTTTCTAGGAATGGTAGTCCCTATATATTATGTCCTTTCCTAACTGCAAAATTCAATTACATTGCATGTGTATTAGAACTTCGACTGTCAATACTGTTCGTTCATCCTACTGTATTCTGCCTCTTCTTTTTAGGCCCTAGGAACGAAGTTCCAAGGGTCTATTGTATTTGATTCCGTTCATGTAACGCCAAGAAATAAACATC
>JANSTX010054708.1:0-10790 GCA_027564355.1 Penthetria funebris | reverse complement strand
GTCTAATAGGATTTCGATTATAAATCATTGAATACATTCATTACCAACTATCTACCACTGACCCACTATAACATTTAAATAAATAAATACAATTAAAAAAAATCGTTACCAATCGGAAAACTCTTCGATCACTGTGAAAATGTGGTGCCAAAATTGTTTTCTTTAATTTTAATTTTAGGATTAAATTTGTAAATGATTATGCTGATGATTGTTTCGGTCAATCCATACAATTATCTTCTATGAGCAGGATCCTTTTTGTCAGAACTCACTTACAACATCTTTTCATATTCTAAAGATTTCAATTAGCTCTATTCAACTACAAAATCATTAATATGATGAATCACTGCCTACCTCTAAAACTGTCCTGAATTTATTGTCGTCTGTTCAACAACAATTATGTCAAAGTTACTGAAGAATTTTTTTCAAAAACGGACATGTTGTGATCTGTCAGTCGGGACACTCCACGTAAGTAATTAGAGAGCAGATTTTTTATAATAGAAATCTCTATGAGATGGTGGTGGAAAATATCTCATCAAACATTTGGAAGTTGGAGATTTATTCATTAAACTACTGAATTGCTTAAATATGGACTACCAAATATGATTATATATTTTCCATTTATGCTTGTTGTAATTTCAAATCTAATGTATCAAGCAGTCTAACTATCAATGCTGTAATACATTTTTCATGAGTGAAAAATTAACTTCTTTTTTACCCTCTAGAAGAACATGTAAAATATATTTTTAAATGTTGATCTTATTTTTGATCCAGTTGGCATTCAAATATCTAAAAAATATATTAAATATATTTAGCTTTATCAAATTCAAATCTTTTCATTCGCTCAATGTAATCAAATTCAATTTTCATCTCTTGATCTTCAAACATATGTGCCACACTTAATATATAGAATTCCACGCGTATACTATATATGTTGACATAATATATTTTTCAATATTCAAGTGAAGATCTATGTAAAAAACTTATCATCGATTATTCAAATCATATGAGGACTAATAAAAAAATAATAGTCAGCAACTGGATCGCAGATCGAATGACGAAAGATATTTAATCTATGACTGAATGATGACTGTAACTAATATTAGGATCATTACTACTCAAACGTCTCTGATTCATTGCGATTATTTCTTAGAAATCTTGATATTTTAGTAAAAGCTTCTAAATAAATTATGATCACCATTAATGATTAGCGAAAAATATTAGCTAAATGAATAATTAAAGTAGAAATTTGTCGAACTAGTAATAATAATTGTAAATAAATTATTAAAGCTTACTTACGCAAGTGAATGTAGCTTTTTACAGTTTAAGTCAGTGATTACTAACAAAAACAGTCCTATTGAAGATCATTCATGTTTTTTACTGTATCATCAATAGTATTAACATTGAAAAAATTACAAACATTCCGAGTAATTTGTCTCGAACTCAATTAAATAGAAAAATATTTTTATTAAGTGCTTACAATGTAAAATAAAATAAAAATACAATTGCAATTAAAATAAATAAATTACAACAATTGAAATGCAATTTCGATTCGATCCTTCTAAGGATCGTTTCTATTTCCAGATACAAATTTAAATTACAGTGTTAAATAAAAGACCGCGAACATTTTATTATCAATTCATTTGCCGAAGAATTGAGTCGTCTGCCGGTAAGAGGCATACAATTAAAATCATCTTATAAAGGTTCGTTTTATTTATAAAATAGTTTTCTTGCAAATTGTTTTTTTTTTTAGTCACTTTGTTTTATTGTGATTTAATTATAAAAACTACTGTGTGTATTGCCAATAAAATAGTAGAAATATTCAATTGAAAATTTAAAGAGTTTTCCATTAAAGGAAAATTGTGTGTTTATACAGACATTTGATTTAATTGATTTTAAAATTAAAAATTTAGAAAATATTTTCCCTTAATTGATTTTCTTCATAACCACGAGTTTATTCAAATTAAAGGATATTTAATTTTTCTTTATTAAAAAATATTGTTTTTGATTTTGAGAGTTTTAAATATAAGTATAATCTTTAAACAGAAACTTCGATTTCTCTTTTTCTAGGACGTAAAGGAAATTTTATTACGTAAGAAATTGTGATCAATTAAAATGAAAAAAAAATCTATTAGATTTGATTTGTCAAATAAGATTTTAAAAGTGTTATCAATGTGTAATTCATTGATTATCGATAATAATTCAGAATTATTTGTGAAATTTGATTTAAAGAACAATTTTCAAATGCAATGAATTTTGTATTTAATTGTGGTGAATTATACTAAATTATTATGTGCCATGGAAGTATCTCGGCATCAAAATGTGATAGCAATTATACGTTAATCACATACGTTTTTATTCTTACCAAAATTAAATTATTGACAACATCGATCATTTTTGTAATATCAACACATTTCAGCTCACTGCCAGTTTCTATATGTTCCTTAAAATGCCTAATATCTTCTTGTTTCTATGGAGCACTAAAATTTATTTCAATTTATCTAGCATTCAATATATAATATTTATTATAAATTATTCCTGATAAATGTGCATTAGATCATCTCATTCAATTGTTAATTATACTATGTTTTAATAATTGCATTATTACCGGCAATAGCAATTCTAATTTGCATATAATTTTCGAGTATTTTAAATTCCAATAGATAATATAATTAACTATCTGAATGGATGAGTAACTATAATACATAATTAAATATAATAAATTAAGCAATTTATATAATCAAAAAAAAATATAAAAAAAATATTAAAATTCTCTTAATTTAATTTTTTTTTATATATTTATTTCCGCAGTACTTGAAATCAATTTTAAAACAATTTCAAAATGTGTGACGATGATGCGGGAGCACTTGTCTTAGACAATGGATCGGGTATGTGTAAGGCTGGCTTTGCCGGTGATGATGCACCACGTGCTGTATTTCCATCAATTGTCGGTCGACCAAGACATCAAGGTGTTATGGTGGGTATGGGCCAAAAAGATTGTTATGTTGGTGATGAAGCACAAAGTAAACGTGGTATTTTAACATTAAAATATCCCATTGAACATGGCATAATAACAAATTGGGATGATATGGAAAAGATTTGGCATCATACATTCTATAATGAATTACGTGTTGCGCCCGAAGAGCATCCAGTTCTATTAACGGAAGCACCATTAAATCCAAAAGCAAATCGTGAAAAGATGACCCAAATTATGTTTGAAACATTTAATTGTCCAGCCGTTTATGTTGCCATTCAAGCTGTACTGTCATTGTATGCCTCCGGTCGTACAACCGGTATTGTTTTAGATTCTGGTGATGGTGTATCGCATACAGTACCAATTTATGAGGGTTATGCATTACCACATGCAATTCTACGTTTAGATTTGGCCGGCCGTGATTTAACCGATTTTTTAATGAAAATCTTAACCGAAAGAGGTTATTCGTTTACAACAACGGCCGAACGTGAAATTGTACGTGATGTTAAGGAAAAATTATGTTATGTTGCCCTAGATTTTGAACAGGAAATGGCAACAGCTGCAGCCTCAACATCATCTGATAAATCATATGAATTACCCGATGGTCAAGTTATTACAATTGGTAATGAACGTTTCCGTTGTCCAGAGGCATTATTTCAACCATCATTTGTCGGTATGGAATCATGTGGCATTCATGAGACGGTGTACAATTCAATCATGAAATGTGATGTTGATATTCGTAAAGATTTGTATGCAAATACTGTACTTTCTGGTGGTACTACAATGTATCCAGGTAAATGTTGTGAATTATTTTTATTTTGGGTGTGTGTCTTTTTTTTTATCACATTTAATGTTACTGTTTCTATATAGGTATTGCTGATCGTATGCAAAAGGAAATTACATCATTGGCACCATCAACAATTAAAATTAAAATTATTGCTCCACCAGAACGTAAATACTCCGTATGGATTGGTGGGTCAATTTTAGCATCATTGTCAACTTTCCAGACAATGTGGATCTCAAAACAAGAATATGATGAATCTGGTCCTGGCATTGTTCATCGTAAATGCTTCTAAATTACTTGAATTATTATAACACATATTGGGGATAATATATACGTGTATGGTAGACGGAAGTAGATTAAGTGTCTGAATTTACTTATACATATATATATATTTCTTTCAAGTGTTATAAATTTATTATAATGTGATTTTTAAGAACGAACTTCCAGAAGGGCACACAAAACATAATATGAACTTTTTGTGTACATCCAATTTTACCATAATTTTCTTTATAATTTTCGTTACTTTTACTCTTTTTTTATTTATTCTAATGAAAATGTTATTATTTATTTAATTATTTACCTTGTTTAATTGTGATAATGGTACAGGTAAATTATATTTAATTAATAGCATTTTTCAATTTTAATTTTATTTTTTTTCAAATTTTATAACACTTTCATTTATAATATAAAATCATAAATTATCATTTTAATAAAAATAAATTAATAGTAATCCAAAAAAAAACTGTTAACATTTTTATTTAATATTTTGTTATGTTTTATAATTTATAAATTAAATATTTAAGAAAAAGAACATAATAATTTACAACAATATATTAATTGTGAAAAACAATTTATTTTGTTTTATATCTTTCATGTTTCGGAATGCTTTTGTAACGATGAAATATACAATCGTACATTATCAACCTGAACCAATATCCTGGACATATACCATTGCTAATCGACACAAACTTCTATGTAATCAGAAAGTATTCTTAAACAAATATTATTCGAGTATCTGCAGTAAGAGAATTTTTGAAGAAAATTTAAAATTCGTTGCAAATAAAATTGAAAACATTTAAAAATGTAAACGAAATAATCATGAATTGACATTTAGTTAAATTTGTTAAAATCATCGTAGTCTTCAAATTACAAATAAAAGTCCATAAATATCTTTTGTTCGTTGTTTTCATAAAGCTCGAAGATGTATGTAAATTTAAAGAACTATAGTTATCGTTCATAAAACTTTAAAAAAATTTATAATAAACTTCAAGCACAATTGATATTCTTGATTAAGAAGATGGTATGCACTGACAGCATGTCATTTGTAAAGTTGATTGAAAGCGGCAATACAAATAGCTCACATTAGTTCATGACAGCTAGAAATAGGAAATGACTTGAAATGTCGTAAAGTCGAAAGTTAGTTTAGCAGATTGCCTCTTATACTCCAATTACTAGTAATTGATAACCGATTGGGTTTACACAACGACGACTCGGCAAGAAAAAGAATATAACATCGTTTAGCAATCAAGATCAAGCTAATTAGTTGTAATGGGTGATATGAGTACATGGGTGGGAAATAATTTTTTTTTTTAAACAAAGAAATTCATATTACGACAACTTGTGGAGAAGTCCATTGAATACAACACACCAATTTTAATTTGCTTCGTCGATCTTACACTCTACAACTTGACTATGTTATAAACATTTTAGAAGAAGCCAACATCAAGTAAAACATAACTGATCGTATACTGCAGATAAATGTGAACAACACAACGCTAATTAAAGTAAATGCAAAAGCTCACAAATGAAATACCAATATCGACTGGAATCCGTCAGTGATAGTTTGACTCCAACATTGTTCAATATGGTTATGAACAAAATCATACTGAAAATTAAATGTACCAGATAATAGAATCGCAAATATTACATTGAAACAACACCCAGGTGGAACACGGCCTACAGGAAGGTCTGCGAAGAAATGGTGAAAAAGTTGGACATCCACATCTCAAAACTAAATTGTTAGAAAACACAGGTCTATGACCTAATGAAAGAACAAGAAGAAGATGAAAAAGATTGAAGATTATGTTAAATATAGAAAAGAATTACCTCACAACACAACAAATTATCATAATTTTTTCGTTATTTTTCATAAAGCTTCCGTAAAAGCATTATAATTAAATTCCAAGTATGTTAGGTACCGTTCAAAATGATAAATATTTATTAAATTCTGTTACAAGTAGAGATAGCGAAGTAGACTGCTTTTATTGAAAAATTAATAAATACTTATGTTAAAATATTTAATTGTGGAAACTTAAAATCCCAACTTATTTAATTTATTTAATTTAATTTAAGACAATCTTATAGTTAACCTTGATTAGTATCAATTAGGAATAAATAAACAGAAAGATTAAGATATTGGTCAATTGCAAGAACCTTAATCTTTCCTTTTGATATAGAATTTCTATACTGCAGACATTATTGTACACGATTTGTATATACATAATTTATTATGTTAATTACATAAAAATGATATTTCATAAATTTATGTAAATAACTTAATATAAAATTAATACCAATTTAATAATTCATATTTAAATTTTGCATAAAACATTTTACTACATAAATAGCAGAATATGAAAATAATAAATTTAATATAACTAAACAATTTTATAAATTAAAATGCTCGTATGTCGTATGTATTTAATTAGTCAGAATTTAATGAGATATTCATAACATTAATCTAAATATATAAGTGAAAATTTGCATTTTAAAACATTTAATTTAAAGAGGTAATTGAAATAATGTATTTAATTATATTAACTTATAAGGGCGCAACGATTTCTGGCAAGCACCTTCACTTCTCAACGTACCCTTCCACTAGTACTAGCCATCTTCTTGACGTTACTTTAACACGTTGTAATTGGACGACCTGATCTTCTATTGCTCTGTGGATACTTGTCAAGTGCTTATTTTGCATCATCGATCATAATTGACATATCCTGTGATCGTCTTTAACGTACTTTAAGCAAACTTTGGATGTTAGTCGGAAAATTCATTGATCAATATATAAATTAATATATGATCAATACAATCCAGTGAAATGATTAGCAAAAAATATACGTTAGAGTTTTGAATTGTCTATAAATTTTTTATTTATGCGATAATCAATATGTTTACTTATTTTAAATTCAATATGTTGATGGGGAATATTTTTGGTCAAATTATAAAAAAATAATGTCTGAGAAGTAGTGTTCATTTTCTGCTTTACAAATTCGTGTCCGGCTGAAGTTGTGTCGAACCTCTACTTGCTGATATTTTCCAACCCTCCGATACACGATCAATATTGTAGTTGAAAATTTGCAACCAGATAGTTTATTGTTGGCTCTGAAGGTTCAATTCGCAAAAATAACGACGATTTGCAAACTGATTCAAATCAATAGATTGCTGATTTTTAAAACATTTTCTTTGTTGTTGAATTGAAATTACTCAAATATCTTTTTAGAAAATAAATAAATTTAAATGAAAAAAGTTATAAGGAATTGTTGTGTTATTGTACACCATCATAATCAATGGTGCATAAACCTATAAATACTACAATTTTGTAATTGTGATTTACACCAAAATAAACTTTATCGCTATCAGCATCTTAATATGTACTCCTGCTAAGATCAACGGTTGTAAACCCGATCACGTAATTTTATTTAGAAATTTATTCCTAGTAATTACTCTTGGAGAGAAAAAAAAACGAAGCACATAAAACGAGTAGATACAAACAAACATATAAAAAAAGCAGTATATCTACTTTTATACAATTCATTTCGATTATAACTTATCATTTAGGTTAATGAAATAAAGCAAAAGATTCTAGGTTCATTAGCATAATACCATTTCATTATTATTATCAACATCATCATCATCCTGCTGAATTTGATTGTCTTAACTATTAAATTTAAATGTTTGAGGTTACCCTAATTGCTACGCGTGACATTTACATTTATTATACTTTTCTGATTATCATTGGACCTTAATGTATTTTATTTATCCAAAAGTATATACATAAGGATACGATTATGTATGATTAACTTGGTACGAAGAAAAATCAAAAAAAAAAATTAAAAATTGAAAATCCACTGAAAGAAACAATCCCTAATTGAAAGGAAAACATAAATTTTTTAAAATTATATATACAATGTGAAAGTAAATTTTGGATTTTCTCTAGATTCTGTTTTGTTGATGATATTATCATCTTGACTGGTTCTGTTACTATGCCGTTCGAATTTTATAGCACATGCATGAAACAACAAAAAAGATCCTAATCCTAACTAACGATATTTGAGGTTTACCAATACCGCATTTCAACCATTTATTTAGCCATTACTGACATACAAGGACGGACTAAAAATGAGGTTACAAATAAATCAAGGAATAGGTTTTTTGAATAGAAATCAATTTAATTTTCAGCATAATTTCTCAGCTTCATATATACTTTTAACATTGATATTTCAATCTTTAAATTCAGTCAGAAAAATGGAATTCTTTCTTGCCAGATATTTTTTTATGTACGGAAAGACGCAAATGCAGCTCCATGTCAAATTTGAAGTATATGTTGTAATTTGATCAAGGTAATAACCGATGTGTGAGCTGGTGAATTTGCTTAATGAAAAAAACTTTTTTTCATTTAAATCACAAAGTGATAAATTTATTTTAAATGAATTTTGCCTACAATTTTTGGGAAGTACATATTTTAAGTGTAATTATCACCATAACTGCACTTACCCAGAATATATTCATTTATCCTGACAATTAGTTGCCTAAAATTTCTGAAACACTAAAAATGAATTCTAGGACAGATATACTGAGTTTCTACAATGACATGTAGCTGAAATGGATTAATAAAATAAAAGCAGTGGATTTATTTAATCTAACTGCGTTTAAATAGCTTTTGGGAAATTTTAACGGAAATATTTAGGTAAATATCTTAGAAAAAATTTTGATTAATATGTTATAAATGATAACTACAATAAGTAGAACTACAAATGCAACTCAAAGATAGATGAAATACAAGGAAAGTTCAATACTTAATATTTTATGCAATTGGGTATTTGAACATGTAATGTAGAAGTGTTAAACGTACCACCAACTACATTATCATATCAGCTCGTTTGAGGGCTGCAAAATTTGTTCCCACTTAAAATTCAGATCTATACATCTAACAATATCAACTTAGATGTTTAAGTTTTTAAACAATCAGAGTAAAGTGATTTTTTGTTTGTTAGTGATACTATACGTGTAAGTAAATGCTAATCGGTCAGCAAATATATGATTTTTTATAATTAATGCCACTAATGAAGATGTACTGTTAGTTAGTGTTGAGTGTGCATAGTATGAATAGTAACAAACATTTCAATATATTATTCTTTCCATAGACTAACTATCTAATTCCAGTTTATTTGTGTGCGAAATTTTACATATTCATATGTTCGACATAATATATCCTTTATCGTGTAATGTTGTATTTAACAAGAATTTCATCTGAATAGTACCAGTACCACTGACGCGACTATTCGTCATACTTTGAATTTTTTAGTACTTTGCAACATATTCTATACGAAATAGAAAACTTACACATTAGTGGTATAATGAGAAGGATACACTATATCACTAATTTTACTTAATATACATATTACCTTGTAAATAGTCATCCTGTTACCAATTTAAAACAAAAAATCAGCAAACATTGAACTTACTAATCAGTTCAGATTACAAATATGAACCCGTATTTCGTACATATGTACCCACAATAATATCTATATATTTTCCAATATTTTTGAAATTTAATCATGAATTTAAAATTTATGATTTTAAAACGAAAACCAAAATAATTAATTTATTATAAAGTTATTATTTATTAATACAATTTTCACCAAAAAATATTAAATTTCAAATTTACTGGATACACGTACATAGGAACTTTGCATAAATAAATTATAAGAATTCGTTTACCTGTTTCTAGCCAAAAATAAAAAAAATAAAAATGTTAGAAATTAAATCATTAAAAATATATGTAAGTTGATCTTTTTGAAATCTTTTGGAAATAATTAATGAAAACGTTTTTCATTATTAATAAATTTTTGATAAAATCTAAGAAAGAAAAAAATACGTTATAATTCAACAAAATCCTTTCGATTAGATTCAACTCAAAATTTAAAATTTATAATAAAGAAATCTAATGATAAATTAGGATGAAATTTGTATTCTAACAAAACTAATTTATACAACTAATTAATTTATAGAAATATTATAAAATAATATCAGGTTACAGTTAAAAAATTAGCATCGTAAAGTATTGACCATAATCGAAAATACGGTATTTTATTGAAATAATTAGAGTGTCGCAGAGGTTATAGAGACAAAAGGTTACTAATAAAAATTAATAAAAGACAAAAAACCGACGAGGAACTTCTGCATCTTGAAAATATCTGAAGTGATGACTGCCATCGAAAATAATCTGGATTGAACGAACTTCCTTTCAACATATCGATTTTCCAAATCGGAATGGATGCCATAAGAGGCCAGATTTAACAATAATGTTCGATACCAAATTCCATCAATGGTCTTAGATATTTATTGGAATGGAATAGTTTAGGAAATAATAAAGTTGATGATAATGGAGTCAATAAATAAATAAAAACTCATGAATTTCAGGTTCGAATTCCCATTTGGATGGGAATCCATGCATTTTTAATGGATCCCAGATTTTGACAATTCGAGTAAAATCAAGGTAGGCGTTTTTAATAAAATTGTTCATTCTAAAAAAAACCAAGGAAAATAAATCAGATCAACAAACTGAAGAAGTCTAATACTACCATAGAATTGTCACAAATCATTCCAATCTGCCTTGTCAATGCACCATACTTTTTGACATACACGTATTTATTACGTATATGCCGTGATTCACAGAATCTTCTTCTTCTTCTTCTTCTTCTTCCTTGCCTTTTTCCTTATTCAGGGTCGGCCCTCCTACTTCTCAATCTA
>JANSTX010054706.1:0-10792 GCA_027564355.1 Penthetria funebris | reverse complement strand
TAACGTCAGCAAACCTAAAAATTCAACTAACGCCATCTATGAGTGACATCCGCAATTACTTAGTTGCCAACCTTATATATTATATTTAATTGCATATACTCTGCAGTGATTATCAACCAGTTTTAAGTATTTAAAAATTTGCTTCATTTATTAATCAGTTAATAACAGGCATTTACCTTTTTGTGCTTTTTTTTTTTTTTGTATAAAGCCTGTTTTATTTTAAATCCCCAAAAATGTTTTCTTTCGATATTAACAATAACAAAAACAATTTTGTCATATCAACAATATCAATATTATCTTCTTAAAAAATACTTCGATTTTTAATTGAAGCACGTAAGATAAAGTTTTCCCTCTGTACAACCAATTAACTGCCCGTATGCAGTAATAACGATTCATATTTCGAATCTATAGCTTGGCATAATACACTAAATAAGCCAATAGTATTTACTTTGTAATGAGCGTCTTCGCTTGTGCTACAAATTCTTTAATTGGTCTAGTTATGGCCGTCCGTACAAATGCCAATGCACGAATTCTACGAAATTTTCATTTCTTGTAGAGATAATTCACGACGTCATAAAAATTGTTTAATTCTATCATTTTTATGAATGAGTCAAACAAATGCAATTAAGTGTTCTGCACCTTTCCCGTATAAAATCAGTTGTTGCGTCCAAGCGAAGGATGATTAATGACAGTAAGCGACGTTGCGGGGTTTGTTCGGAACAATTGCAAGATTTAAACATTTACAATTACATATTACACACTTGAGAATAGTTGTACATGTACATCAAAATTTTAAAAAATCTATAATGACGACGATAAATATTAAAATTTTTGGTGATTATCTTTAGGAATAAATCTAGAACTATAATATTCACACGACACAATAAAAAACAACGTAATTTGGTAGGTTTGATATAGAAATTACAACTCTTCTGACTACCCCTACCTCCTTCACCCCCTCACCCCTATTGAATAACAACAATTATATTATATCAAATTCATATTTTTATTTTATAAGTAATGATTTTCACCTAAATTTAACCTAAAGCTATTTTTTTTTTAAAAAAAGGAATATTACGAATTCAACTACTCAGTTTTTGTTTACATTCATCCCATAGATTTTAGATTGCATGCAAATTACATATTTTAGAAGTGAAAAAGTTCAAATGAAAAGAAAAATACAACCCTCATATATTTGATCTTTTGTTTTCCTTAAGGGTTGTTATATAATATACTCGTAATGAGTGTATGCCTGTATAGAAAATGTGTTAAAATTCATTTACTCTCATTAATCGTTTTAAATATTGTAAGTGAACTATTGATTTTTGGGGGTGGTCAAAGTGATGATTATTGAAAAAGAAAACTTCAAGAAAATTATTCTTATTTAACGAAGAAAATCGAGAACTTCAATATTGATTTTTGAAAATTTGCTAATAATTCCAATTATATATATATAATAAATAAATTCTATGTGGAGCAATTTTTACATTTTTAGAAACTTTCCGATTTCCTTCAACTTAAAAGCTCTCTGCGGAGCCAATTATTCGTATATTTATAAAAGACGAATATAAACAAGTAAAATTTCTTAACTTTTTAGTCGCAGCAGTGGCGTATATATTGGTTTTCTGGATGGATATTATCATATATTATCGTTACGGTGGTTGTTACCTATGTGCATATATATTCTTGTACAACCGCACCCTTATACTTTTTGGAATTTCAAATAAGTTCCATGTCATGTACCTATATTTACCATCATCATCATCATTATCATCATCACTATCGTCAATATCACCATCATCATCGTGTGTTCTTATAATATCGTATGTAGTATGTAACATACACGTACGTTACGTCGATGATAAGGTATGGTACAACAGTTTTCTGTATTGCTATGCGATGGGGGTTCAAATTGAATTAGTTCTGAAATGTAAAATCAATATATATATATATATATACATACGGGTCTACTATATACGCGTATAATATTTTATTTCAACATACAAGATATTCCTTTGGCATACCATTTTCCTTTCATATAAATACTGAATATATTCTAGCTGTGTCTGTCCTCCTCTCGACTCTAGATGTTATACACACATAGTAACTGAATTGTGTGTTGAATTTTAAATGAAATAGTTACAAAAATTTTATTTTCATAAACTTTTTGCATAAATAGGATTATTTTCTAAAAGAAAATTATTTATATATTATATATGTACTAGTATATACGACTTATAAGGTTTTCCACAATGTTTGGTAGTTCCTATATTTAAACATATACTCGTAGATTAGATTGCGAAAAGAAAATAATAAAATGTTAGATAAACGTTGATATCACAGAAAAAAAAAGGTAACCAAAATAATCAGATTTATACAGAGTAGTTCTCACAAATAATAAGGGAAAATTAGAGGTAAAGAATTTTAAATCACAAATGAATTACAAAGAAGCTGGATTGAGGTAAAATGTAGAGGTGTTATATTGATTGCTGACTTTCAAAAGCTTGTTAGGCCAGAATAGTGACAACTGAATATCAAAGAGGATTGACAACTATATAATACAATTTTATAAACACGAATAAAAACTCCTATGGTTACAATGTTGGGGATCTCAAAAAAAACACACACATATAAAATAGAATGTTTGTTCCGTGTAGCTGTCGCAACTGAATACCTAAATGCCTAAACTTGCTGTAATTTTAAAATTTAAGAGTAGAAAAAGTTTCGCAGGTACAAAACCTTTGGAGAGATCAATAAACATATTAATAGAAAAAAAAAAATACTTAAAAAAATTACATGAAAAATGCTGTCAAAACAGTTAAGTTTTTGCCAAAATTATTTACATTTCTACAATGAGAAAGATGAAGTTATGCAGTGGTAATAGGTAATTATTAATGCTGCGTACCTTTACTCCCACTCTTAAATTCAACATACAAAAAGTTCACGAAAACATATGAGTCAAAGCTAATTTATAAGGATCAATTGACTGGTTTGAGTATATGATTCTGACATTTGTTACTTGACAATAAATAGATTAATTTATATAAAGAATATAAATAACTGTTGAGCCGTATCAAAGTAATATTAAAGATTATTTATCGCTGAGTTCCGTTTCCACCAACATCAAATAGCGTTTAAGTTAAAGTACGATCAACAACGCAACCAACTAACCAACTTCACTATCAGTCAATTGAAAACCTTACAATTCAGAATAAGCGATCATACATTAGACATTTTATTATTATTTATTATTTAAATAAAGAAGAAAAGAAAAAAAAACATTTCTTAAACTATGATCAAAAAATTTTACCGACCAATATTCGGTGTTCAAATTGAACTTTACGTTTAAATTACTGTGAATGTGAAAAATGATTGATCAATTCGTCATAATTTCTGATGAGCAGTATTTTGGCAATTCAATAAACGAAATTATCGTGTATGGTTAATGGATCAGTTGAACGAAAATGTTGACAACCGAATTACTATTGCTACTCATGTCGTCACATTGACTGCTATAACTATAAATATGGTTACTATCTGTTTGATTTTATCGACAAAAGTTATTAAATGATGCATTTATCCATGGGGAACATAAACATTTTTTTAATTCAACCAGTGGACTTTGCAGCAGAACTCGCCACACTGTTACAAAAAAGAAACTCATTTAATCTAACAATTTTTTCAAAATTTAGATACACAGTTTTTTGTTCTTCGAAACAGTGGCCAATATATTCGCCAGACGCCTGTTTTCCTATTCCTATTCTAAGTAGCTGAACAAAAGAAAAATAATTAAAATGTGGAAACATTGAAGTTCTAGTGGTTCATCGGTAATGACTATATGATGAATTCATAAGGTTCATATTCGTGTTACACAATAATGTTGAAAATACTATAAATTATATTCAAATATTACTGTTCGAAATATAGTTATTTCTATTATGAATATTGGCACCAAGTCCTCCGATGCACACAATATTCAATGCCTACATCGTAACACTTGATGCCATCAGTTACACCAGAGGTAAACCGTATAGAACAAGTAACACGCATTTTTCGTGAAATTTAATATATTTCCAAACTTCAATCAATTTTAATTGTTAATAATTAGAGTGGCGAACCCAGAATTTTGTATAAAATTTTAATAATTTTTATTTTGTCTATCCCACAAATGTGTTGAACCACAAAACATTTGTGCACAAGGTTCTAGTTTCTATTGTATTGTTTTCGTCAGTCTGTTCCATCAAAAAAATATATAGAATAACAACATATACAAACGACGAGCCATAATAAATAAACTATTCTTTAGTGGTTGAAAACGCGGTCTGAAAAACTAATTTAAATTTTTATTATATTCACGCACAAAAGCAATATTATAAACCAAAAAAAATATATATATATATATTGATTTAAGTGAGTAAACATAAATATAGGTATATGAGTTAAAAATCGTTCCTATATATAAAATAAATATCTCTTTGCAGTACGTATTACATAACGCACAACAACATTGGAAGAAATCTGGCGAAAAATATGATGAAAACCCAACTTTCTTGATGATAAACAGAATTAAATAAAGTTTTTTGTTCAAAATTTTGTTCTTCTTATGTTCAATTTAATGGCAGCCAAGAGAGAAAAAAGAAAAATAACATTATGTTTTTGAATGACAATAAATATTTTGTTAAAAAATTGAATTTAATATTTTTACACATAAATATTTATTTATATAATAATGAAAGAAAAAACATATATATAGAAATGGTACCCATTTATTCAATAAAATACCGAGAGGATATATAAAGAATAATTTCGAAATAAATATTTAGATTTATAATATGCTTTATGATTAGAATAAATAGAAGGTTTAAAATTATATTCATTCAATTATTTTTAAATGACCGTAGTCGTCATAAATTATCATTCATATATATATAGGTCCCAAACATAAGAGAAGGTTTACAATTTAAATCAAGGACTTGAATCTTTTATCCGAACAAACGTTCAACCATATAGTTTTATTGAACGTTTTCTGTATGCTGACAGATCTCAACTGAGCAGTCGCTAACAAGGACACAAACTTTTTGGTTACATAATGAACTAAAAAATTATAACAGTTACATAGAAACTGATATAATAAAATTTGATGTCATTGAATGAATTTTAATTTTATCAATTTATTTTTGTATAAATAAAATAAATGAAATTTGAAACTCGACATTTTTTAAAGAGAATCATTTTTTTATCAAATCTTGTCACAAACTTCACACTGATTTTATTGGAAGTCAATTATTTTTGAATTTATATTTCATTTTGCAAAGTTCATACATGTACTAAAACATATCTTCGAATGAGAACTTTTTTTTAGCTCAGCGGTCTGTATGCCAATAAAATATGTTAGAAAGATTCTTCATTTCTAGTCATGGGAAATATATAATAAATAATACAAAATATTGAATTTTTCTTGGGGGTATAGGGATGAAAGTTTCTATTATACATAGTCATAATGAATATCGCTGATTACAGTGTGATACTCTCACTGATTTTGCCAACTTTATGGTCAACGTAGATAATTTCAGTATCCCTAACCTTTAAAGAGATTAGAGTAGTAAATGCAAATAATTCATTGGGAAAAAAAATTTTGCACAATACTGTGATTCTTATATAATACTATGTTAAAAAACGGGTATAACGGATTGCAAAAAGTTAAAATTATCTTAACAATCGTATTTATAATATTGCAATCGTGTACACTCATCCAGAATTTAAACCCTTTTTAACGTATTTAGCTAAAAACGACGGTTATTTTTATGTATTATCTTGCTTATAGATAATAGTAAAACTTGTTTATATTAAAGAAAGAAGTTTTTATGAATATAAATATACATCTTCAAGATTATCATTCAAAATTTTAAAATATACAAAATTTTTTAAAAATAACAAAAGCTACATAATTTGAATAATTGAATATAGCCTCCTGGTTAGTTTTTTTTTTTTTATTCATCTTTTTTAATTCCTGTTTTACGTTGCCTTCAATTAAGGTATTTCATCCCTTATTATATAATCGTACACATAACATTTTAATGAATTTAACTTTAAAATAGAAAGATTACGTTTAAAAATTTTTTTAGCTTTTAATTAGAAAAAAATTAAATATTAATTCTCATCTAAACCTTAATTTTTTTTTCATTTTTCTTTTCTTCCCTTACGATTTTTATATTATTATATTATTCTAATAAATATATAAATTGAAATAAAAAGGAAAATTTAAAGTAATCTTGACGGTTGTGTGTATTATACATAAAATATATATACCCATATGTAGTACAAGTTAGTATAGTTTAGTGTCAAATACACCCTGTGTGTTATAACATCCTTTTATTATTAATTCAGTGTATATACCAAAAATATATTTTATGGAATTATTTATATGCAGGAGACACTCTTTTTCTTCTTTTGTATTACTGTGCTCCAGAGAAGAATTAATGTTATGTACATGAAGGAAGTCCTAAGTATAAATATATAACATATATATGTATACATGTATAAAATACTTAATAGGCTTCAATAATATATAAATATATATATATAATATACGCCAAAATCATATAGGACGAAGGGTAATCAACCCCTTGCTGCTGTTACATGCTGGAAGTCGAAAGTAATAAAATTCTAATTTATTTCGATATCTCGTTGAATACAACATATAATAATATGCTGTATAATATATACGAGTACATATTCAGAATAATATTCTGTATGGACGACGATTATGATGGTATACCAGGATGATGGTACTTTGTACTCTTCATATATATTTGAAAAAGATGAGTAAAATGAGATAATGGCCTTATACAACAATAACAGCAGCAGCAGCAGCACCACCACCACCACCACCACCATCAGGGATGTTATTTAAAATTGTAAATTTATTGTCCATATATTAGACTGTTTTTTTCTTCTGTTTTATAAATTATTATGGATTTTATGTCGTTTTTATCCTAAGAAAAGGATACTTTAAAATACTCGTATGGATACAGAATGAAGCAGAGAAAAAGAAGAAAAAGAAAAACTATTAATTATCTAACAAATCGTACATAGAATAGTAAAAAAAAGCATATAAATTAGATATTATATGTGTCATCTTATACACTATCATATTTTTATATGACAGATGGTATGTCATATTTTATCAATATAATAAAATAAGATAATATTTATTGATTTTAATAGAAAAATAAATCTATCTCTCCTTTTATCTTATTTACATTGTATAGATATTTTTTTACTAAACTTAATATAATTGATAAAATTTCGTTGTTTTATATAGGCTTTATTTTTATTACAAATTATAAATATTTAACCAAAAATGGCATATATGCAAGCAAATGTTGTTCTGTCTCTAAAACCAATTTAAAATAATTCAATTCAAACAAAGCTTTCAGTAACGAACTTAACCGTTATACCGTTATACAAAATGGATGTCGTTCATTTAGTAAAAAAAAAATTGGCAAAAGCTTCAGTATCGAATTTATTTATAATAAAAATAAATGAACGGACACTTAAAGTGATATTTAGTACCAGGATAGTAATTGCCAAAAATATTTCATTTAGCAAAATATTATTAAACGTGAAATTGTTAAATTATTTTTATAACGATCGCATTTTATGAATTTGACATCATTTTTTACTAAATAAACAAAAGTTTGATTGTGACAAAAACACATAAACGCTTTAATTTCATGTTAAACATTCGGATACTTGGTTTAATTTCGGAAATATTAAGAACAACAGCAGAGTTGCATATATTTAGTTTTGAGTTTTAAAACTAATTTAAAATCGTTTTTAAAAATCATTTTAAAATTTTCCAATTAAAAATTAAATATTAAAACAGTACTAGATAAAGTTTAAAGCTATAGAGAAAGTTTCAAATTAGGTTACATAAAAATTGGATCTGAAATGCATCAAAAGAATGTTTTTAGTACTCAAAAATGTATTCGCCATTTTTTTACCAATTTTGAAGCGATGGCAAGTAGAATTTGAAAAAATTCTATGCTTTTGTTTTGTATAAAATAATGGATAACATTTTGTGTCGATATAACATTGAAAGCAATTGGTATTCTTTAAAATAGAATGAATAACTAACAAATTTGTATACTACAGTAGAAAATATATAAAGACTGATCAGTAATTCAGGACATAACATTTACGAAAATTAGCATAAACTAGATTATTCCTGAATGCTATAAAAACTTGTGATAATAAAATTAAAATAAAATTCCTGATTAAACTTAATAATTAAAATTTATCCACACACTAGTGTGACATATATATATATATATATATGTATATATATATATAAATTAATTATTCACTTAGAACTGGATAATTAAGTTAAATTGTGTATTCCATTAAAAAAGGACTTATTATTTATATATAGCACACTTTACTCATGTTGAAATAATGTATATATACATACAGTAAATACACAATGGAAAATGGAAAATATACTAAACACCCTTCGCCGAAAACTCTATACCCTTACAAATATAATATGAAAATTACTCTTTTGTG
Source organism: Penthetria funebris (assembly GCA_027564355.1). Taxonomy (NCBI): domain Eukaryota; kingdom Metazoa; phylum Arthropoda; class Insecta; order Diptera; family Pleciidae; genus Penthetria; species Penthetria funebris. The sequence continues at coordinate 2,224 of JANSTX010054706.1, read as the reverse complement.
GATAAAATTTTTATAGTCGACGAACGAGGACGAGTTGTATAATACATTGGACATATAAAATAGATGAAAAATCAATGATGTAAAACCTGAGCCTTTTGTTTGCATACTATAATAATAGGCAAGCACAGGCAGGCAGGCACACAGGCAAAGCAGGCAACTTCGATAGAAATAATATGTAAAAATTTAAACACTCGGAAAATGTAAAATAATATTAAGCAATAGTAGCATGATAAACAGCAACACCATTAGCAGCAACAGCAGAAATAGCAGCAGAAACATCAGCAGCAGTAGAACCCACCAGTACAAATTCGTGGAAAATCGTTATTTAAGTCTTGTTTTTTTCTTCCTTTTTTTTTTATTTATTCGTTCATTTTCCCTTAGAGAAAAGTTGCATTTTGTATGTGTGATTTTCTATTTTTTATATTCGATTTCATGATAAGACATTTTATTTTACAATTTAAATATGGATATATATCCTGTAAAAGGTTCCCATTATATAATCTGCATACAAAAATTTATCATTTATTTTCTGCAAATATAATCGTCAAACGATGTACACACATCTTTTATTTATTACTATATTGACACTCGCATGTACCACATACATATGAGAAGTATGATAAAGGGGGTTGATAATTTTCGTTGATTGTTTTGATTTTCTCCGAAAAGAAAACTAAACTATAATACATAAAGAGAACGTTAATAAAAAGAAAATAAATTAAATAAAAGGCATGTTTTATTTATTTTTTTTTTTTTTAAATCCCTTAAGCATATCGAAAGATTTCCGTTAATTATTATAGTGCAGAGTATGCATTTGATGTGAATTTATAGTTTACAGGGTATATTTAATATGTTAAATATAGAATTAAATTATAAACTTCAATGAAAATGTTAATGTAAAAGTATATAATTAATTGTTGGCAATCTCAAAGCAATAATTTACGAATATTACCTTACCTACAATCAGTAATTTCAAAATATGAATCAGTTGCAAAATAGGACCACAAAGTGACTGTAAAAATAGGGTTAGAATAGAGGATCATGTTAACATAAATAATTTGAACACACTGGGTGTACTTTGAATTCAAAAAATTGTTTATAAAGTGGAATGTAGATACATAATTTCGCCTGATGAACCCATTTTTTCCATGAACTAGGTATTGAGACAATCGTTTCCGATCACATAATATAAGCGTGCAGAAAACATGAAAATTTTTTTGAAGTTATTTTTATGTTTCTAATTGAGCAACCATAAGGGGGGTCATTGTTCATTGATTTTTTTTAATTATATTCAATTTATTGAATTTAAACTACAGCATTATTTTTGCAAATATTTTAAAACTAAAAACAATAAACAAACTTTCAAATTATAACAATGAGAAGCAAAAAAAAAAAAAAAAGCAACCAAAAATCGAATTGAAATTTAATAAGTTTTCAAATGTTATTTCAAGCAGCATTAATCGAATAATAGACTTTATATTTTAAAAAAAAAGGATCAATTCTCTTCTTTGCAAATTATTTTTAAGCTAAACCTATAGAGGACCATAAAAAAAAAAAAATAAAGCAAAATTGAAAAGGAAACAATAAAATACGAAAACTAATTCAAGCAGTAAGTTACGAGATTTTAATATAATTTTTTGAATCTAAATTTTAAAGTTTTTCGATTTAACTAGAGATACCTGAAATCTCGGTATAACAAAGAAAAAGCCTATATGATATATATATATATATATTTACTTATATATTGAAATAATTCAATTTTTTGCAACATAAATTTTGTATAACAATAAAATATATCTATCCATCCACCAACCATCGTCCTATGTTGCAAGGACAGGTGCAAGGATAACCTTTACCATACCATCATAATAATATATGAAATTGGTTTGGTTAATGTTAACGAGCAAAAAGAGAAACGTGAACCATAAATATGTACTTATACGATATCATCATCATATATTTGATTTTCTTTATTGTAATATTATGCAGGAAAAAAGGACTAGTTTCTGTATGACATCATTTTTTTTTATTCTTTTTCTACCATTTCATTATAATTTTAAAAATTTACGATTTTCATTATAAATGAATTTTCAATGAAATCCTGTTCTTAATATTATATTTTTACGAGTATATCCTTGAAAGTTTTCTCATTTATTTCAATATTGTCGTTTATTTATTATTCGAAATATACAAGGGTTTGTTCCTCTTTAAAAGATTCACATTT
>JANSTX010054705.1:0-10793 GCA_027564355.1 Penthetria funebris | reverse complement strand
TATTCTTTTCATGCTGCGCTTGTGGATGATGATCATTTAATCATATGGATATGTATATAATTTTAAAATATGCTTTTTTTTTAAATTGAAAATTAATTATTTTACAATATATTATTTATACAATTTAATATTATGATTGAATAATGTATATAGCTACACCTACAACCTCAATTCCTTTTGCATTATCACTTGCCACACCTAAATCTGTAAACACCACAACTCCTTTTCAATTACCATCCGTTGCACTGCCTCCATTAAAACAAAAAATTGGAATTGTTAAATCAAAAGTTCCTCCTCCAGTTCCACCAAGAGGTTCACCAAAAGTTCGTAAGAGTCAAATGCATAAGAATATTGAAGCTGGTTCTAGTAATAAAGGGACACCAACTTCAGGTAGTTATAATTATTTATATAATAATTATATTGAAAATGAGAACAAAATGCAAACTACTTGCATTGGTAAACATCAATCAATAAATAGTGTTAAAAATTGGTTAGAAATTAATGACTTTAATAATAACAATAATACACGCAATTCGTTGAAAGTACCAATAAAAACGTACACAGTATGTCGTGAAAACAGTTTTAGATTTACTACACCAGACGGTACTTCTTCCGTCCGTTCCATAATTAATAATTTATCTAGTAAAACGGATAAACCATTGGATTCTAAAGAAAAGAAAGTATCACCTAATATTAGGGGTAACATTGTTAAACATAAAGTTAAAAGTTTTGGAGACATTACTGTTCTTGAAAGAGGTAGAAATCAAATGTCTTATACTGATTTCACGTTGACTAGAAGTGTTCATAATTTAAGGAACAAATTTGAAAAACTTGAGAGTCAAACAAGTTTTAATACTATACCTAGCGATTTTAAATTTGATTCAAAATTGAAACAGAAATCGTCAAACCATATTTTAAAATCACCAAGTAGAAAGAAACGAGTTGCACCAACAACTAATGATCGTAATACCAGAATTGTTCCAAAAATTGAACAACAATGCTATAAATCCAGTGTTATTACTTACTTATAATTTAATGTATATAATTTTGTTTAAAACTAATACCAAAATTATAATTAAACTGCAAGAAACTCCAGATTAACAAAATACAATAGATTGTCAATTAATTATATAATTCTTGTTCTACCATTTAAATGAATCATACTATTTACGATTACGCAACTTGATTCAAATTTCCTCGTTGTGGACTGTTAAAGTGGTATAACTCCTCAAAGGTTATTAGTTTAGGCATTAATAATAAGTATGCAAAATTATTTTGAATTATACTATTATGATTAAGAACTCGACATTTGGCAAATCCACAAAAGAATAAAAAAATATTAATTGTACTCAGGCACTCACGTCAATAGTTAGTTAGTGGTTAGTTCACTGAATCAAACGATATTAAATTTCTGTTCGGCTAAAATATACTTTAATAATAAAATTAAAAGAATTGAACAATCAATTCATATTATTGATTTTTTAAGTAACATATTGTCGAAATGGACCATTCTTATTCTTGTAGTGAACCAAAAAATAAATGACACTCAACATTAACACTTTGATTTGAATTATTTATTGCTTAATTTTGTTAAAATGGCCGAATACATACCTCAAAAAAATTACAAAGTCAAATTATATTTTTGTGAATTCATTATTCGCGTACATTTCATTTAGGATGCACAGCTTTAATAACGCCATTACATATATTTTATTGCAAATCTATATATTTGAATATTCTATGAATATTATTAAAATTTTTAACCGATCATCTATATGTTTTACTGTATATTATAAACTATTAAAGTTTTTTTTAAACCATTATGACTACAGTATAGTGTTCGATGACTACTATGAAAACACCACGGTGTACATATGACATCAACTTGGTTTATAATTGAATTGTCTTTAAACATACAATTGACTGGTTCTATACCTGAGTTCTTCATTTGCCACAAAATTGTTGTTCATATTATGCAATCAAACATGTGTTAAAATAAACTAATAATATGCCAATAATCAATTCACACCGTTTTCGATCTATCGTCAATTTAATTATACACAAATTGTCATATGAATTTAATCTCGAATAAAAGAGGTACGTGACCCTCCGTTATTGTGATGAGTAGTTAGTGGCTATAAACCAAGCATTTCTCACATTTATGTCTTCAATTTTACATAGTGCACCACGGCCATAACGCTATATGTATGATGTGCTATATACAAGTATGCATTCTGAATAGAATCACTTCTTCTTTCGTTAGATCATAGACCTGTGTGTTTCTAACAATTTATTTTGATTTCCAACTTTCTCGACATCAATTTGGGTGCCTTCCTTTAAGTTGTGTTTCACTTGGGTGTTGTTTCATTGCAATATTTGCGATTCCATTATCTGACATTCTTTCAACATGGCCTCTCCAAAAACGCCTTCCTGTTCTTGTCCATCTTACTATGTCTTGATTTTGACATTCACTTCGTATGCTTCGTATGCACTGCTGATTCTATCTCTGAATGAATGATCGGTGATTATACGTAAAATCGTTGTTTAGTTTTGGACCTATCACTGCTGGCTTCCACTGCATATGTTAAAATGCCTCTTACGCATGCTTTATAAATTCTTACTTTACTTTCTAGCAACATAAACTATTTTTCCAAATGTCATCAGGAAGGCATCCCAATATTTATGCAGCCTTCTGCAGTAACATATCGATAGCTGCTTGTTTCTGCATCCAAGTAACGGAAGCTAAAACCTTGCCAATTTCTGATACTTGAAGTGAAGCGTATTACAGCCAGCTCGTTCTGCATCGATCGAAACAAATATGAATCGAATGACTCAAGGTCTGGTGAATATGGCGGGTGACCTAAAATTTCCCGTTCACTATTTGCCTATTTGTTTTATGATCAAACGAATTAATTGTTGGCTGTACAGCGCACCATCAATTGTTTGACCAGATTTTAGCAACTCATATTGCGTGATCCCTTTTTAGTCCCACCAAACACATAGCATTACTTTGGTGCAATTAATATTTGACTTTGCGTTGATATACCAGGTTGGCCAGGCTTCACATACAATTTCTTGCTGTTTGGGTTATCATAACGAATCCATTTTTCATCGCCAGTTACGATTCGTTACAAAAACGACTTGTATTTTTGATGAGCAACCAACATTTCGGGCATGCAAACTCTTTTTTCAATGTCTCTTGGTTTCAAGTCGTGGCATAATTTACAACCTTTGAAATGAATCCTAATGCTTTTAAAGGTGCTTAACTGCTTGTTCTGTCACACATAATGTTGTTGCAAGTTCATCTTGTGGTTGACAAGAGTATTCACTGAGTAATGTCCAATTCTTCAACTTCATAATTTTTTGGCAGCCAAGAACATTCTTTATCACTTATGTCAAAATCACCACGTTTAAAGCGTTTCTCCAAGCAAACGATGACTTTCGTTAGTCTTTGCAAAATTGTAGTTAAATAAACTATATAAACGCAAACGCCGTTTTTATCTTGAATTTTCGAAATTTTTCGTTGTCGACAAACATATGCTGCACATAACATAAATTTATTTTCACAACTGATTTTTGACTGACACTTAAAACTCATTCATGCATATTTCATTGACTTGCTAAAACGAATTTATAACTAACGTAAAAAATGTTTTCAAGGTACAATTATCGTCTGCCACGACGTGAACGTGAGGTTATTAATTGGATGAATAACTTTATTTCTTAATTTGCAGACAATAAGCGAATATCTATGCTATAAAACTGAAAGAATATAACATTCTATTGAATGCCCCGATTTTGTTTAAAATAAATGATAATTTTGCAATTTTTTTATAATTCAGAATTCGATAAATTAATATATTATTTGCAATATCACATTCTAAATAATGTCTAAATAATGTCACTGAGAACATATGCAGTAATTGGTTCTTATCTAATGAAAGTTGTTTAGGCTTGATTTTCTGGTATACAGTATATGTTTTTTTTAAAGAAATATATTAACTTATTAAAGTATCAAATAATTAATATTATACAATCTATATTTTTATTCTGTTTCGTATATTTTATTTATAGATAAATTTATTAAATTAGAAATGTTTCTTCGTAACTGTTATAATGTATTATATTAGAATGTTGTTCATTTTGATCATGCACGGCTTTGAAAAAGGGTCTCAGTTGAATAAGTGGATTTTGTCGAGTTGAAAGTCACCAATAGGATAACTGTTATACTAGCCGAGTATAGATAGATTTTCCTCTCAAGTTGCAAATCACATCAAATTCTTCATCGACAACCGTTTAGAATCAAAGTTACTAGTCGGAAAGTGAGAGCCTACAAAAAAAGCATTTATGCTGAATTCTCATGACGAGTAGTAGGTCATCAATGTTGTGTAATATATAGATTAATATTTGTATTATTGTGTTTTTCATCTCGAAGTAATTATTAGTATTATTTACAATAATCAAAACGTACTGATGACATTTAACAAATAAAGGCGAACTTTCACCATAAATGTAGTAGAAATCCATCTATTGTGAATTTTGCGGACCTTCAAAATAAATATCTAAATCGATATTTCAATAAATTTGCTTCTACATTTTTCATACCGAGAAATCAGTGAAACTGCATAACCTATATAGTATACAGTCACCACTTAGAAAACTGTTATAATAGCCGAGTATGGTTTTCATACATGGCTTTTTGCGACTATCAAAAATATCAACATTTTTATAAACTTAGATTTTCTTTTCTTAATTGAACAAAAATATTATATATAATAGTATAATTTACAGTATGCTATTTATTGTATTAATAAAATAATAAAAACTTTAAAGTTAATATAAATTATAAATCTGAAAAAAAATGTTTTTTCTTCGCAATAATGAAAACTGATTCAAATCTTTTCTATACTGTTATAAAATATTGCGTAAGTAAATATAAACGATATTTTAAAAACTCTCACTTTTAACTGATTGGCTGTCGATGACGACTTTGATGTGACTTGCAATTTTTTTTGGAATACAAGACAATTTCACGAACAGACGTAAGGCGTTTTTGTAATATCTACCCATATAAACATACATAGAAATTTTCTGTTGCTGTATTGCATATTGTTAAGATCGGAATCATTGGACTTCGTATAGTAGTTTTATAAAATCCTTTGCACGAGAACATACGTTACACTACACCATGATACATTGCACGTTAAATTAGAAATAAAAAATTATACTATACCAATCTGATTAATGAAACTTTATATAAAATAATTTTTGAACAAAATTTATTGATTTGATGATTTATGTACAAACATATTAGTACATCAATCACTTATGCATCTAATGATCGTATACTCAACTATGGTAATTATATGTTTTGATGTTTTTGTTTTTTGTTTAAAGCATTTTCATCATTCCTTTATATTTTCATAATTTTTTAAAATTTGCTTTACTTTTGTTTTATTATATCATTTCATTTGATTTTTTTTTAATTTCATTACAACCAATATCTAGTAAATGATGATATAACTTATCTCATAATCATCGATCAATATCCAAATCAATTGTTGCTATTCAAAATATCATTTTTAGCACAATCATTAACATATGTAGGATTATTGCTAAAAGTTTTTCAAAATGAAAATTACTTCATAATATGAAAATTATTGATCTACTCCATTATATTCATGCTTTGTATTCAATGTATTGCTAGGTACTGCCCCCTCGTGCTGTTCCACCCCTCCTCCCGCCTTTGATGATATTTCTGATGGAAGTAGCACACATAGACATTTAGATGAACGAAGTAGCAATAGTGGTGATAGAAAAACAACTTCAAGTGGTTCGCATTTAAGGACCGTAACGTATAGAGAAGATACAGTTAGGTAAATATATTTTTAATTTCTTTAGAACATTTCGTCAAAATTATATTAATCAATTACATCAAGTGAATTTCATTCATGTACGATCGTATGAAATTAATTCTTGGTTGAGTCATATGTTTTTAAGCGGCTATCATAATCTCTATATTATTTATGAAGTTCTATCATTGGTTGATAAAAAATTGAAGTTAGATTAATTATATACTTTCAGTAGAATGAAATATATTTCGAATGTGTTACTTTATTATATGTACGTAAATCTATTTATGTACACTAAGAAATACTAGTTAAATGATTTCAAGTATATGATGTAATTAAAAAATATTTAAAATTTAAACTAACTATTGGAAATGTATTTAGCTGTACTAGTGATATACAATTAAATACCACACGTAATATTTTAATTATGTTATATTTCATAAATAATTATATAAATCCTATACCAAGGATATGTGGCCAGTTCAGTAGACGACTATAGGTTACTCACCCCATCTTTATCTCGTTACGGTAGCATTTAAAATTCGATCACAATATATGTTAATCTCTGAGTGTTGTTTTGGGTTCTTGTTATAGTTGTCGCTAAACTAATCTATGCAAAAACTACCGATAGTAATAAAACCAACTAGACACATTATTTTTTTTATTCTATTCAATATTATTTATTCTTGTAACTAAACTTTGGATACTATACTGGTTTGATTATCTTGATCAACTGCGAGTATAGGATAGAAGTTTTTATTGAATAATATTTTTTTTTTGATAATTTCAGCAATATTATACCACTACTCCAATGAATTATTCACATTTAGAAAGTTTTTCAATTAGAAAATCTGAATTATAGTTGTTTGGATTAACATTTGATACTAACATACATGTACATTGTAAATGGCAAATTATAATCGTAGTGTTCACCCTTATATTATTTTATAAACAACATTTATTATTACAATTGTGTTATATATTAGTCAGTTCGGTAACGAGAATAACATTAATCAATTTCAGAAAATAGTAAATTGAAGTGCGAAATTAATACAGCTTTGTTCTCCTTGAATACTTATGTTCTTTGTCAGAGATGCTCAGTGTCAAGTAAGATGTATATCTATTACATATAAATTTCTTTTGAATAGATTGTATCAAATACAGAGTTTAAAAACCAACTCAACTGAAAATTTGCAAAGAAATAGGAATCTGGAAAAAATAGTAATACGATTTTATTGATATGTACATGTCATAAATGTTCATTAAGTTTACAACATTGTGCAATTATTAAATTTGATAGATAAAATATTACATGATACAAACTAGCAGTGTAAATGTTTTGTGTTCTACATGCTAGACAACGCAAGCACACTCAATATCGTTAAATACTTTCTTCACACAAAAACCCTCAAGTCATTACAATTTTTTTTATATTAAATGATATTTACCTTCAATTATATCTGGATTGCTCTCAATTATATGGTATCCTTGACTTTTTATCTGTCTTACTAAAAAATTTAAGTTTTTTTATGTGATGTTATATGATGTTCTTTATTTACTAGTATATTCTTGATCATTTCAGTATCATAGAATCAGATGAATAGATTATTAAAATGTTATTCGATTAATCTGATTTAATTTTCTCATTATAAAAGCCAACAATTCTAATCGGTTTCATATGCCAGTACATAATTCAGGCAATATATGGTAATGGTAACGAAATCTACATTGAATTATTGTAGGGCAGTCACATACAATATGTTTGTCGTTTCCCTGGACCTTGCTCATTCAGGATTGTTCTACTTAGCTGACTAATTGTAACCTTTGTCGTACTTGGAAGTACAGATTTGTTATTGATGAATAAATTTATACTTTAATTGTAACTAGACATTATATAAATTATATGTTAAAAATAAATATGAAAACATTATCGAATGATGGTTTCCGTATTTGTTCGCAATGAATTCAGAAACGTAGTTGTGACATCATTTCTTAGCTTATTTGTTTGTCAATTCATAACCTTTCGTTAAACATAGTCTCAGTAATTCAAATTGTGAACTAATATTTTACACGTTGCGTTTTGTATTCAATGCACAATATTTACATCTACTATTGATTGTTTGCCTCAGTAATATAGCTATTGCTTATTGATTTTCATATTTCTAAGCGTGTATAATATCTAAAGGATGATCATATTGTCGAAAAGAAACTTCTTGTCAGAATTCTTAAAATAAAACACAATATTTACTGAGTGCATATTTTATATTTGCGTAACACTTTTAATGTGTCTCTCTACTCTATTGGTTTTTAATATTCTGTGTCTATTTATATGTAATTACATATTCCATTTTAGTTTATAATAAGAATTCAAATACTCATAATGTAAAATCATTTTTATTATAAAGTATATCAGATATAAGGCTGGATCCACATCTTGCAGTTGATACTTCTGTTGGTAGTTATTATGGAACAAAAGGAGGGATAACATGGACTCCACCGACTTCTGTCGAAGGGTCTACACCAACATGGACTGAAGGAACACCAAGCTTTACAGAGTCTAGTTCGAGCGGAGATATGGGTAATAGTTATTTTTAATATTAATTTTTTTCTATTTCTATAAGTTCGTTCAGTTTTTCCTATTATAGGATTTTCAGGCAATTCATCACCATTAAATACGTCCGCATTAGATCGTCATAAACCTACAGTTGACGAAGCATTGAATTCATTAACTTCAGAAATGGTAAGCAGCACAAGAGTTAAATGGGAATCGTAGTATGTAAACTAGATTGTGTGATATAATCTGAAATAATATTTGCTTATCTAACATGCAAATAATAATCATGTTATTTATAATAATTAATAATCAATCGCGAATAGCCAGTATATTACAGTTTATTTCCCAGTTTTAAATAAATAAAATTACCAATTTTATTTATATTTAAAGTGAATACTTAAAATGTAACATGTTATGCGTAACTTTTGCTAATTATTTTGTAAACTATTTATTACATTAATATATACTCATAATTGTACTAATAATTCGACGTTCGTTGCTATAGCCCGATAACCACTTCACAAGTATATGATAAAGAAATTTTTACTTATTTAAAATCTATGTGAAAAAGACAAGTTAAGAAATTCAAAAGTAATGAATCTGTTGGCATATTTCAGTAAAAAGTTGTCCGAAAAATAAAAATAAATTGTTAAAAGTTGCTTTTTCAGATTTTCTTGTTGTAATGTTCCAGTAATATGAATCAAAGTTTTATAATGAATGATCCAATCCTTACTACTTTCTAATTTGAATAAAACACGATATATAAAAAAAAAATAATTTTTATATATAATACATACTTTTTATACAAAATTTCTTAATGAGCACCACAGGCACGCTTTAATGAGTCCATTCTACGAATCCAATTTTGCATGTTACATGACACCGATAACACGTTCAATATTGTTTTGTAATGCATTAAGTGTTTGTGGTTTATCAACTTTATCGTTGACGATAAAAAAAAATATATCTGATTTCACAATTTAACAATTTCTGAGCATTGTTATGGTGTTAAACTGTTCATGGTAATTTGCTAAAATTTGTTTGACCTATGTGTCATTTACCATTTGACAGTTACCCTATTGACATTTTTTTTATTGAAATTAATATTGGAACACCATCTATTACTTTAGACGCCACAAAACATTCTGTCATTTAATCTGAAAAGTATAGATAACTGCCGTTAAAAATTGAAAACTACTAATAATAATAATAATTAAATGAAATCCAAAACAAATTTGTCAAACATTTATTGACAAATTGTCAAAATTAGTTCTGTAAGATATTAAATTAAATTTCTAGATCTCATGCTTTTGAAGTGGACAGCAAGCTTAAATCATATTTCATTATACAAATTTGTATGTGTAGTTTATTAATAAATTTTCATATGAGGACGACATCATAATGAAGAAGTGTATAACAAACAAACTTTTTTGTCTTCATGTTGGAATATTATGCTTATGTGGTTTCCGATTTACCTTTTCTGATCTTACTGGGAAATGTCAAATTCCAGTCCAAACAGATTAATCTTATAATTATTTATATAATTAAAACAATTTACATTACTGCGATTTAGATAAATTTTATTAAACGAAATTTTAAATTTTAATTCAAATTTTATTGCGAAAATAATATTCATGTATGAAGTAAAAAATGATAATTTTTTGAAGTTAACGGCCAAGGAACGTAATGATGAAAGTACCTACCTCTTACGTTATATGATCCATGTTCAATTTCCGAACTTTTTCCTTGTCTGTTTATATATAATATTGTGCAATCTTATATAATTAATCAAGTACATATCTTTGAATTGTACGCTTTTGTTCTAACCTATAGTTATTAAAATGAAGTTAATGGGCATTTTACAAATAGTATATGATACAATATTAACAAAGTCTACGAAGTTTCTATTTCTCATCTGTCGTTTCTAATATTCCATGCAACATCAAGTGTGAACTCAAATATAATTGAATTTTACCAACTGGCATCAATTATAATTATCCGGATACCCAATTGAATATGTAAGTAGAGTGAGGCATTAATTTCCATTTACCTAATTTGTTGATGTTTTTCCAACGAGTAAACACTACATAAACACATCTGTTTTACCTGATCACACGGCATTACTTACATATATCGTGATTGAATTACGTGTGACAGTACGTGTAGGTAAAGATGGGTTAAGCACATGAAAATTTGATCTGAGATACTAATCGAAAACCACATAACATTATTATTTTGTTTGCTTTTATGATTTAGATTACTAAGACGGAAATTATATTGATAAGCTATACAATTTTTCATTAGCAGCAGCTTTTTATATTTCATATCAAATATAATCCAGACAATACAAATGTATATATGTGTTTAAATATAATTATATAATATAT